>SNQJ01S0047547.1:0-11692 GCA_010110895.2 Picea sitchensis | reverse complement strand
TGTTCTCAGCCTTTTCACTCTCTGCTGAGATTTAAACTATCTCTCTTGAGCTTGAAATTACTCATACTCCTAAGGGATTCTTCCCTTTGTTCCTTCAACAAATCCTTCTACCCCCTAGAAGGATTTTTATGGTTCCCTCTTGGAAACTCAATGTTCTTCCTTCCAAGCTTACGAACTTGAAATCAATTCGCTTATTTGTGAACTTCTTTCACTTGCTTGAAACCTTTAATTCCTCCTCAACACTTGTCTAAGTAATGACCTGGCCCATGCTTTGCATAGGTATTTTCTTGAGTCTTGAACTCTTTAGGATCATTGATGCATCTCTTACATATTCTCAATGCAAACTTGCAGATCTCTCCTACATAGTGTTCAACAACTCTTTGAGTGTCCTCCTATGACACTTCTCTTCATTGAACTCGAAACATAGTTCACTTGTGCACACTTGCACCTACTCAATGACCTCTTGGAAGATCTCTGTAAAGTATTCAACAACTCTGCATATCTCTACAAAAGTTGTTGGGGTGGCACAAGAGGTGACACATAGTCTGAAGACTCAAAATGCAAAAGGGGAAATCTTAAATATTGATCTTTCAAAAGCCTATGACCGAGTCAACTGGCTATATATTTTGATGCCTCTAACCCACTTAGGATTTGAGGTTCCTTTCATCAATTAGGTAATGTGTTGTATAACATTATTTTATTTTGCAGTTCTAATTAATGGTTCGACCTCGTCTTTCTTTCATGCAGAGAGGGGACTAAGGCAAGGATTCCCCTTATCTCTTCTTCTTTTTCTGCTAATTGTGGAAGAACTCAATAGAGACATAGGAGAGAAAAAATCACCTGGTGAGTTCCAGGGTATTGCGATATCTTCATATTTAAACATCACCCACCTCCTTTTTGTTGATGACGTATTGATCTTCTCCAACAGACAAAGGTGTGATTCCCATAAGTTGTCTGATATATTGGAAGTGTTTGGAAAGGCCATAGGTATGAAGATAAATGAAATAAAGTCCACCCTATCAACACACAATATGGAGTTAGAATAACAAAGGATTTATATGGACATTTTCTCTTTTGAGCAGTGAGAGTTGGAGACAGGTCTCAAATATTTGGGCTTCCAGCTCAAGCCAAAAAAATATAGGAAAGAAGACTGGAAATGGCTTATAACTAAATTAGAAAACATGGGTGGAGCTTTAGGTGGTTATATCATTTCAACAGGTTGTTTCTAGAAAAGTATGTCTTAGAAGCCATGCCATTCTATTGGATGTCCTTAGCTTAGATCCTAAAAAGTGTCTTGGAAATAGCTCATAAAATTTGTTTTAAATTTGTTTGGGCTAGTACAAAGGATTAGTTTGTTTCTCTCCAGGTTAAATGGAATACAGTGGCAGCTCCAAAAAAACTTGGAGGATTGGGGCTCAAAAATATTTTTCTTTTCTCCAAGGCCCTAAAATCTAAATCAAGCTGGAGATTGATCACTTCCGAAAATTTGTAGACTCAGGTGGTGTACCAGAAATATATCTTTCCCGAATATATAGAGGAATGGATTGGGAACCCTTTAAAAAAAAATCAAATTGCAAAATAATTTGGAAAGAACTTATCCACTCTTTTTCTGTAATTGGGGAAGGATTAGCATGGAGAACAGGGAAAGGATAAAATTTCATACTAGGGGTGGACTCATGGCCTGGTAGTGGAATTAGTCATATTCTACCTAATGCTTTGGTGCAACATATAAATGAAAATTGTTTAAATATTATTTTTAAAAGGTTATCGTTTTTCAATCAAAAGGGAATCATTGTGTACTGGTAGGACCTGCATTTTGTGGAAAATGAAGTATTATAATGATCCTCTTGTCTATTGTGATTTGTTGATACCTTGAAAATCCATCAGTAAATGAGTATGCTTCTTGTCCTCCTACGTTTTCCAATATCTCATATGTAAATGGAGTAGGGAAGGGATCATGCAAAAATCCATCATTCAATTTCCTCAATTCTACATAGATCCTTATCTCCCTTGGTTCTTCTCTTGAACTACCATAGGGATAATCCACTCAAATTCTTCAACAGGTTATATTATACTAGCCTATAACATTTTATCAATCTCTTCCTTAAATTTTTTATTATATAATATATTTAGCCTATAGTGTCTTTGTCTTATTGGTCTGGAATATAGATGTAGAGAGATTTTCATTTCTCCAATTTCCCCTTCAACCCCTTTCATTTATGAAAACTTTGCTGGAAATACATCATTATATTCACGCATTAGTTATGTTATCTTTCCACTATTTGGTTGTCCCAATAGTCACCAATACTTGCAATTTTTGGATTCTCTTATGTTCCAATATTGACTTTCTTTATTTTCAGTGGTACACCAAATTATTTTGATTGTAAATGTGGGCCTTCTACTTCTCTTTCCCCTTCAACTTATGTTATCTAAATATCGCGTGGGTATTCTTCTGCTGGATCATCTTCTGCAACATGGTAACAATGTAACAATTGTCTGACTATTTGTCAACTGTGATTCTGATAAGATGTTACAATTTCAACTTTAGGTTCTTAAAAGATATTTTCTTTTATCAACTTCAATGTTTCATATATCATTGTATTCTCATTTTCAAATGAAAACATGATTATAAAGTTTTGCTGCAAATATGTCCAATTTACAGTTCCTCTAGGCCGTTCCATTTCTGTATACCAATTTCTTGGGATTCCTTCTAATGTATGGATGAAGTGATGTGGAAATTCATTTGGTGGTACCAGTCTCCATTGCATTATACATTTGTCTATATGTTCTCTAGGTTGTCCTATTCCATCATATTTCTTTATATGTTTATTCTCCTATTCGGCGCCAAATCTGATGCGTAGTAATATTTTTAATTGATACCAATCATCGATATTTTATTTCTGATTAGCCCACCAACATGAATATGTTTCTTTCAAGGAAATATCTAAACCTAATAAGCTTTGAGTTTCCACGACTTCTAACTAAAATTTTGTAAAGAATTCTTCCAAATCATTTTGACCATAAAAAATTAGAGGTTCTCTTACCTCCGAGCCAATCCATCTTAGTGCACACATCATTGTTTCACATATTCTTTTAGATTTCTCATGTAAGTGTTGTTTCCAATTCTCCAGTCCTCCATCGAAATATGAAGCACAAGAACTAATGCTTCTCCATCTAATCATTCCATCTATTGTTGGGTTATTGTAATCTTCCTCACACATGGTAGTTCTATAGAATTGGTTTACCTATTCCGTGATAAATTTCTCTATTTATTTTTCAACATATCTTCCATCTTATGAAGGATATAATGGTTTTATGACTTTATAATCTTCTGATTCAAATATCATTTTGCGGGTCTTCAATTTGGTGATGGATTTATTGTCAAATCCCAATATAGTCCCAACAATGATCGATAAGGTGTAGTATTATCCACTATATTAACTACCTCAAAATATATCACAGTGCACACACTGTCTAAATAAAATGGTATGCCTTTCAATCGAATAGGTGAATATCCCAGTGTACGTTCCCCCATGGATTCCCAAGTTTTCTTAGGTAAAAAATTTACCTCAAATCCCCAATCTAATATGATGTAACCCATGTTAAAGTCTCCATTATTTGCATTTATTCTGAACTCTCTATTTGTTCTTGTCTTCCTATGGACATGATTTACTCTTTTTTTTTTCTAGTTTTATCTCTTCTTCAAAATTGCATTTTTCTATCAAACTTTGTGATACTTGTAGATATGTTTGATCATTCAATAAATTCAATCAAGACACCGAATTTTTTCTTATATTACTTACCTTTTCTGAAGACTGACCTCTTCTTGTATGATCATGTGGATGAGGCACATCATATACTAGTCCATCGTAGTCTGGTTGTGTATTTGAAGTAGAAGCAATATTCTCTTGCAAATTTTATTGTCTTCCCTACTTGAATGTTTCTTTTTCCTTCCGTGCATCAAAATTTTGTTGCGGTGTTGTATTTTTTATGACCCACTAGTGTTTGTTTTGATTATGATTTACTGCATCTACTCCTGTTTTGGTTCCACCTCGAGTAAATATATTAATTTTTTTCCCATAATTTCTAGCTTATGTGGCAATCCATTGACCATTTTGATTATTACAATTCCTTGTGTCCTGTGTCTTTATCATAAGTATAGGACATTCTTATGTTGTATGATATGTTTCACAATAGTACATGCATGTTGCTGGTGGTTGTGGATAATCAGTTGCATAATTTCCAGGTTGCTAGAAATTGTGGCAAGTTACTGGTCATGTGCCTCTTCCAAATCCTCCTCTTCCACGTCCTCCTCCTCTGAATCCTTGGTGGTGCTATAAACTACTGTGCATTATTATATTGATTCACATGTTTTCATGTCATTAGTTTAACCTGCATCCTATAAGCATCTGAGGTCCTTTCCTTCATAATTTCAAAGGTTCAACAATCCTTATCCTCATGTCCTATAGACTTGTATAAATTGTAGAATGTACTCTCAAGAACTTTTTGGTATTTTTGCATCATTGGACAATGATAGGGATCATGTTTAGGTGTTTTACATATTTCACACCATAACCCTTCTGTGGGTAAGGGATTTGGCATCTCCTCTCCCAAATACTGCGTAAATGTTGGGAACTCATCTTTATGGTGTCCTTTTCTTATGCATAAGGTACACCAGACAACTTACCTCTTTTCCTTTCCTTTTTTCTTATTCAACTTAAATGACAGAGTATCGATATCCTCTCTCAGCTCTTCTATCACTGGATATATATGTTTCTACTGATTCTCTTCCAGTTGTAGGGTTTCTTGCAAAACCTCAACTTGATTCTCGAACTTCTACTTCCTCAATGGGTATTTAAAATGTGGAAATGATGAGCTTATGAATATTTTCCTATGTTTCATATCTATTATGGGATATTTCAACTTACCTTTCAATCGCTTGAACTTCTCTTCGATTTCCCAAAATGACTCTCCTGGATTTTGTGTGATTTATATCATATCATTCATATACTGATCTTGCAAACTTGGTCACTGCAATTCACTGATTAGTTCCTTCTTTACATCTATGATGGTTTTAGGTGCACCTTGTGGACTCTTTATTGCTAGGATCGTAAACCAATCCAGTGCGTAGTTTTTGAATGTAATTGTGAGATGAGACACTTTTGTTTCTTCATCTGTTATTTGTTTATCTTCCCAAATATTTTCACAGATAATTAGATGTTTATTTGGGTCCTCCGACCCTTCTCCATGAAATTCTGGTAACCGAATAGTCGGATCTATTCCTGCCATTGAAAAATTTGTAGTACTACCTCCACACAGTGTATACAAATGAATACTACTAGTTGAACTCATACTTACACTTGAATTTATACTTGTCCCTTAACCTATTAGACTCCTTCTACTTGGTCACCGTAATTCACCTGATTGGTTCCTCTTATCGAGGAGGGACGGACTGACCCGAGAGTGGATGGATGGAAGGAATGGATGGAGGAAGGAATGGATGGACGGATGGATGGATGGATGGATGGAAGGAATGGATGGACGGATGGACGGATGGAATGGATGAAATGGATGAAATGGATGAGGAAGGAGGATGGAGGAATGGAATGGATGGACGGATCGAAGGAGGAGCTGAAGGAAAGGATGGATGGATGGATGGATGGATGGAGACGGATGGATGATGGAGCCCGGACGGAAGGATGGATGGATGGATGGAAAGAAAGGAATGGATGGATGGATGGAGTGGATGGATGGATGGATGGACGGAGTGGATGGATGGATGGAATGGAGGATGGATGGATGAACGAAGGATGGATGATGGAAGGAAGGAATGGACGGATGGAATGAGACGGATGGAAAGATGGATGGAGGATGGAGGATGGATGGATGGAAGGATGGAAGGAAAGAGAGCGGATGGAATGGATGGAGGATGGATGGATGGATGGATGGATGGATGGATGGATGGATGGATGGATGGAGGAAAAGGATGGAATGGATGGATGGATGGAGGAAATGGATGGAATGGATGGATGGAGGATGGATGGACATGGAATGGAATGGAAACAATTCATGATATTGCAATATCACTATCTCTCCACTTCCAAATGGTCCTTTCAAATTATTTCACCACAATCTCATAATCTCTAAGCTTCCAAATGGTCATAATGTCCATTTTAGTAGGTTCCATTCCCTCTCCAAATATCTTGTCACCAAGCTACTCTATTTTTTTTCCATTTTTCATCCTGTCTTTTATAGATACCACTTTCTATAGTGTACTACATCTTAATAAAATTGATAACCATTTCTCTAATTATATAGTGGGACTAAGAAAACAAGGACTTACCATGTCAAGAATTATTGACATCTCAATCAAGGAGACTAGACAAAAAAATGAATGAAGTAGGTCATAAGAGAAATGGCTCCATACTTTTAACAAATTGAAATGCATAGAAGAAATCTATGTCCCCATTATTGGAGTAGAGTAATTAATCTCTTTAGGAAATTAATCCTCCCTCCATACAAGAGTTGAATCAGATAAATCACAAATTACTAGGTGATAATAATCATTATAAGTGATTAATCCCTCTATTCATGGTCCAAAGTTGGCTTAAAGTTATGTGATATTATTGTTTTCTAGTTGGTTTGAAACAATTCTTTTGCCTATGAAATATTGGCTTTTCTCACCATGATTTGTGGAGGGCCTTTGCTTGTTAGTATTAATGTCGATTTTGAAATTAAGAAAAAGGGTATAAAATGGGAAACTTGACACCTACACTATGTTGGCGTTAGTGCTATAGACACACAAAATGATGTATATATCCCTATTCTATTGATTTTTATGTTTGAATCCCTCTCTATGTCCCGTTTGTGATATAGATATACAAAATGATACTTTGTAATTTAACTACACTCATGCCCTTTAAATAATTTTATCAACCTATGCATTCTTATGACCACATATGTGTTCTTAAGACCGCGCATGTGTTCTTAAGACCACACATGTGTTCCTGCCACTAAACCTACATGGAAATTGACATGGAGGTTCATCTACATCCAAACCCCAGTAGGAATGCACGTGTGTTCCTAAGAACACACACACATTCTTAAGGAGTGTGCATTCCTACCATGCCCCTACAATTTTTCACACAAAATTCTTTTGCACTCCACCCAGAGGGAGGGAATAAAGGGAAAAGAGAGAGAGATAGAGAGAGAGGGGGGTGGGGGGCGAAAGGGCGTGGGGGTATAGAGAGGGAGTGTATGAGAGTGTGACGCATGGAAACGCATTTTCTAGGTCTATATATTTCAATTCCTTGTGATATCTAGGTCCTTCCATGACTAGGTCTTCACCATGTATAGGAGGTGAGAGGGAAAGAGGGTGATATAGAGAGGGGCTAGGAGAGAGAGAGTTATAGGAAGGGGGAGATAGAGAGGCAAGGGAGGTAGAGAGGTAAAGAGAGAAAGGGTGAGCATGGGGAGGGGGATTCAAAGCGAGGGGGCACACACACACACACACACAATGTGGAGGGGGGGAATAATAAATAGGAAACATGAGCACATGCATGTTCATATAGCACCTGTGCATTCCTAGAGCGTGTTCCTATAACATGTGCATGTTCTTTAAACTTCAAAATTGTTTGGGGGGGAATGCCAATGCTAATTTTAGTGTATGTGTATGTTGATTTGGTTTATTTGGATTTAGGTTCGGGATCTCAAACCTAGTGGTTGGGTCTGCAAATAGATTAAAAGCCTCCATTTGTTTTTCTATAGGCTACAAAAATCATTTGATGACGAAACTACACACATAGATAGAACCTCTTATGTATATTCCATATATATATTACTATTTTTAATCTATTTTTTATCTATTTTTTCGCATATACCAAAATCCTAGAATACATACCCTTTTATTTCTACTATAACTTTTTGTCATCTTAACCATTTATAAAATGAGTTATATGCAAATAAAATTTATATGTTCAAACCCTCGTAGCCCCCTGCATTAATCTTGTAATTTCAAGGATATATTGATCACAATAAAACATAAATCAATTTAAATATTAGAAATTTTAAAAAAGTACACCCCATTAGAAAAAATTGGTTCTCTACAATTATACTAGTTTTTTGAATGAAATTCCATCATTAAGTAATAACACCAACATAGACATATACCTTATATTTTTCTCCAAAAATAACATACCACTCCTAGAAAAAAAACAAATTTCACATACTCTGTTCATAATTTCCTATTTTAACTTACACTATATTCAAATTCATTGTAAAATTACCTTCAATAATCCCTCCAAGCTAACATATTCCTCCAAGTTAACATATTGTTGTTTTCCATATTTACATCACATCATAAGAGACCATATTTAGACCATCATCATTATATACATTCACATAAATTAAGTGATATCTTATAAATAATGATATAATGTAACCTTTAATGATTCAAGAAAAGTAAATATGATTTTTCATTATATAAGGTGTAATCAAAATTTGAATACTAAATAAAATGGATCTAATGCTATAGATATTATTTTTTTTAACTTAATAGTCATGTATTTAAATAAAATTTTATATTAAATATTACTTCATTATTTTATTTTTTAAATATTTATAAAAAAAAAGATCATTTTTCTTAAATCATTTCTAATAATTATAATAAAATATTCATGTTAAATTAATATGATATAATTTATATTTCTTTAATATTTCTTATTAAATTTTATGAATATTAATATGATTTTATTAACAACAATATTAAAATTTAGTTGACATTAATATCACTTCTCCTTATAAATAAATTATGAAATATATGACATAAGAATTATCCAAACTCTACTAACATTACTTATGAAATAAAAGTTGAGAAACGAAGTAAAATGAACTCGAGAATATATATATGAGAGGAGCATATATATATATATATATATATATATATATATTTTGCTTACACTTTTGTTTCTTTAATATTATTTATAAACCATTTGATTTTATTTTTAAATATAATATAATATAATAATAAAAATACTATGATCCATATTTATTCAAGTCACCGGATTCATTTGTTGGGAAGTTGATATGACTATATAATATCGACACCTGTAACCATGTGAACCAAACCAAGGGAGCAAATGGTGTTGGAGATAAGATTAAGTCTAAGAGATTTAATGGTCCATGTTCTATATGTTTTCTAGATTTATGTAAAACTATTATAACATATCATAACACCAAAACTATTATAACATGTCATAGCAAATGGTGTTGGAGATACGATTAAGTCTAAGAGATTTAATGGTCCATGTTCTATATGTTTTCTAGATTTATGTAAAACTATTATAACATATCATAACACCAAAACTATTATAACATGTCATAACACCATGTAGATGGAGGATGGGAAAGCATTAAAATAATGTCATAAATATGTTGTGTTTAGTGGTTATCAAATTCATGTCTTATTGTATGAAAAACTATTATAACATGTCATAACACCATGTAGATGGAGGATGGGGAAGCATTAAAATAATGTCATAAATATGTTGTTTTTAGTGGTTATCAAATTCATGTCTTATAGTATGAAAATGCATGATGTCTTATAGTATGAAAATGCATGATGATGCATGATGGGAAACATTAAAATAATGTCTTAAATATGTTGTGTTTGGTTGTTTTGCTTATTGTTATCAAAGTCATGTTTTATATTATGAAAATGTAATTATAATTTATGTATGTTTAAAGAAGATATTATTATATAATTTGCCATATATATAGTTATATATATGGTTATAAGATTATAAAATGGTTTTCATTTTATATTAATTTTAATCTATATTTCAAAGTTTTTGTTTGATAAAACAAACTTATATTTAAATTACAATGTTTTTATTTTTTTACATAATAAAAGGTGGAGAATATGATCTTGTATTATTTAATAATATTAATATAATAATAATAATAATAATAATAATAATAATCTATTTTTAAGGTCAAGGTCAAGTCAAACAACAAATTGGTGTATTGGTAAAGTCTACCAAAGTCTACATACCTACCCTCTCTCGATTTGAACTTGTGTCATCTTACAAGGAAAAGCATGTTCTTAACCATTAAACCTTTGATAAAACAAACTTATACTTAAATTACAATGCTTTCATTTTTTTACATAATAAAAAGTGGAGAATATGATCTTGTATTATTTAATACTATTAATATAATAATAATAATAACAATAATAATCTATTTTTAATGTCAAGGTCAAGTCAAACAACAAATTGGTGTATTGATAAAGTCTACCAAAGTCTACATACCCTACCCTCTCTGGATTTGAACTTGTGACATCTTACAAGGAAACACATGTTCTTAACCATTAGGCCTTTGATAAAACAAACTTATACTTAAATTACAATGCTTTCATTTTTTTACATAATAAAAGGTGGAGAATATGATCTTGTATTATTTAATACTATTAATACAATAATAATAACAATAATAATCAATTTTTAAGGTCAAGGTCAAGTCAAACAACAAATTGGTGTATTGGTAAAGTCTACCAAAGTCTACATACCCTATCCTCTCTGAATTTGAACTTGTGACATCTTACAAGGAAATGCATGTTCTTAAACATTAGGCCCACTCAGACTGTACTCTTACACCCTCCTTAATCATACATTTAAACTTCCAAACTTAATCATGTAAACAATTTATTAAAGATAAGGTTAACATTCCTATATATAAAAAGATAATAAGCTCTTTCTATCATTACTATTCTCCATTTGATGTTACAGATAATTTCAATGGTCAATCGAGACCGTTTTCTTCCGATCCACAGCCTTTAACATCGCTGGTACAACCATTGCAGAGGAAGAAGAGCTATATTAAAGGCTATGGATCAATGATCGAATCCTGTTTCCTTCTGATCCATTACTAAATCGTTTCAAAATTGTCGTTAAGAAAGTAAAAAATAGTTGATGTTGCGAATTCGGATAATCGTAGAGGCGGTTTACTGATAATGCGCAATTCAAGGGAATAGGTATATTTAGGGTGCATTACATCGATTGTGTATATATATAAAAATTAGGTTTTAGGTTTTTCCAAAACCTAAAACCTAAAATTAGGTAAAGATCATTATTACAAGCATCCGAAGGAAACATGATTCGATCATTGAATTGAATATTACAGCTCTTCCTCCTCTGCAATGGTTGTACCAGCGATGTTAAAGGCTATGGATCGGAAGAAAACGGTCTCGATTGACCATTGAAATTATCTGCAACGACGTACTGAAGAATTAGTTGCTGTACCAGCGATGAGAAGAAACCGGTCTCGATTGACCATTGAAATTATCTGTAACGACGTAATAAAGAACTGGTAGGACACGCTCGAAGCCTGTCGCGATCTGATGCAGAATTACTACAGAGCTCTGCGTCATCGAACCCGGGTTCCCCATCTCCCACGTAAACGAGGACTTCCACAAAATCTCTGTGTTGAATCTGGAGAAAAAGTCTGTAGGATTTTATTAATTCTCAACCCAATTGAAATGAAAAAATTAAGGGACAGGAGCCATACCTATTACTACAGGCAATTGATAATGATCTATATCAGCTTTTACAATAATTGATATTTGATATATAAGTTTTAAATTCTGTATTTCTTTCTTCTTCACAGTTTTTTGTTTTGTTTTTGAGGAGGTAAG
>SNQJ01S0047546.1:80212-90593 GCA_010110895.2 Picea sitchensis | reverse complement strand
AACAATGCATCATATACCAATGGAACCACATCGATCCATCTTCATCATGTATCAATGACAACTCATTGATCCATCTTCATCTATGCATTCTCATCAAGGACAATACATATTATATTACATCAATCATCAATCAATCAATCCTTCAACATCAATCAATCACTTGACATCAATCAATGACATCAATCAATCAAATCATTGGCATCAATGACAACATGATCCAACAAATACACTATACCAAATGAATCTAAATATGGGTGTAATACATCATTCATCAGTCTCATAAATATAGTTGGTGCATTACATAAATCAAACGACATGACTAACCATTCATACAAACCTTGCCTTGTATTGAAGGCGATCTTCTAGGTGTCTTATTCTTTGACACGTATTGGTGGTATCTTGATTTGAGATCCAACTTGGTGAAGTACTTGGCATGTTGCAGTTGTTCTAACAAATCATTGATCTTGTGTAGAGGATACTAATTCTTGAGTGTAATCTTCTTTAAAGCTCTCTAGTCGATACACGTCCACCAAGTCCCATCCTTCTTAGTTACGATGATAATAGGTGATCCACAAGGTGAAGTGCTTGGTTGAATCACTCCTTTCTCCAATAGTTGTCGCAACTACTTCTTCACTTCATCTGCTTCAAGAGTAGACTGTCTATACAACCTGATATTTGTTAATGGGGAGTCAGGTAACAACTGTATCTCATGCTCCACTTCCCTCTTAGGTTGTAGACATTTAGGCTCATGGAACACTCCTCTATATGCTTGTAGCAACTCCCCAAACTTTTGTTTCTTCTATTTAGTACATCCCTCTAAGGACACATTTACTCTTACTAATTCATCACTCGACTAATTCTCTCATAAGAAAAGTAAAACATACTTATTACTTGAACTAATCAACTTTTTGGCTTGGTTGACACTTACCAGTGAGATCTTATATTTACCTTTATGTGCATTGATGGTGAAAGAGTTCCCATCCTTGATCATGTGATACTAGTTTTCTCTTCACATTAAGATCACATCCCTTGTATACATGTCGGGGCTTCCAAACACTACATCACATATGTTAAGGGGTACTACATCTAACTCCACTTCATCAATAAAATATGCACTTACAACAAATTTGATCTTACACTATCTTGTGACCTTGATCAAATTGGGACCTGCCACTAAAATGGCACTACAAGTTGATTCCTCCAACTTTTTCCACCAGGAAAGTACCGAGATAGATGACAAATTGTATGATGATTCAATCTAGATCATTTATCCTTGTAGAAAGTTCAAAATCACATATTCAAAATATTTGAAGCTACATTTTTGGTGCAAATCTCAACATAACATATATGGTACAATACATAAGAGAAATTCAAATAAGTGCTTGAAACACCAAACCTAAAAGTTGTCCAGTTGTACGAAATGTTTGTTACTTTGGCATAAAGTTCCTTTTATACTCCAAGTCGATTAAAGTGCAATTATGAATATCTGTGAATGCATGGATCATACTCATAAGGCCTCCAAGCATGTGACAAGAGAAATGTCTCAGTCCCAATGCAACATTCTTTGTTGTTCAACTAGTATTACAGAGAAATATAGTCAATCAATATTCATGGGCAATTGAGGCCCTAATGATTTACCTAGACATAGTCTAAAGCTAGGTTTGGAGCTCATATTTTGTGAGCAAATAACACCTATGTAGGTAGAGTCTGGAGTTGGTCTTGGGGCCCATATCTTGTCAACAATTAATAACCCATTAACATTTATTTTGTGACTAGATATTATAAAAGAATGACAACAACTAACAACTAAAACAAACTCTTCCATCATAACTAGTGTTGTCCGACCATTCCATTGTTCCATGATAGTTTCTCCAACTTCTTGTGTATTGTGTTTCAATGTAGAGAAAAAATTATACATATGGGGTAGGGAGTCTCCCTCTATTGAACACAAATAAATAAGATGTAGAGTGACTTCATAGAAAGTTGTATTGGCATCCTTATAGAAGGAATATGCACATTCAAGTAGGTAAGAAATATAGGTATATTGCCACACATATCACAGTAGGCATTTCTATTGATGCAAAGAAAAAAAGAATTACAATCTAATACAAAACAAAGAACCTAATTTGGTAAACAACAAGAAAGCAAATCACTGTTTGGAATGGATAGTTGAATATACAAGGTGGCTCTATAGTTTATGTCTTTAACTTCCACAAATATTGCAAGATGGTGTATAAATGCTATATTGATCGATATTTCCTAGTTCCAAATCAATGAAATATATTGATCAGTGGTGAGATGATGTGAAGTTACATGTTTCTTTTAGCAACTTATATGTAGAATTAGATATCAAGGAATGAGACCACCAATATCAAAAGTCCCTATAAATTCACCGTAGTCATTAGTAATTGCATTGCCAACTTGCAGTATCCAATATTTCCTTTGTAAGAACTACTAAGGTTTTAAATGGAAAAAGAACAACATTCCTCCAATGTATTGTCTTTCCCATAACAGGTAATTTATATAAAGAGTCATTAACAACTATGTAACTCCCGAATAAATATTTTTCTCGTATCATGAAACCCATGAAATTGATAACATGCTTCTGAAGGTCCTTGTTGTTTCTCTAGATTACTTGTGACAAATGCGGAACATAATTCCCCGAGAAGAACAATAAACCATAGTAAGCACCCATTTTGAGGTGATTGAGGCCGTGGGTCATCATCCATGGACAAGATAACATCCCATATTTTATTTTATAGTTAAAATTCCACGAGGCGCAAACCAACGTCCATGGTAACAAGAACTAAATCAACTTCAAAAAAAATGACATTATGATGTAAGTCGATTATTCCTTGCATCACAGGTAATGTTGCATTTTGACATCCTAATTTTGTAGTTCTTTGGTGTCACAAGGAAAAATTGTGAGAACAACGATTTTTGTCATAGTCCTTTGTTTTCATTAGTTTATTATCTTTAAGGGGTTCCATCTAGAATTGAGGTCATTGTGACTTGGAATGTTCCTTTTCTTGTAAAAAATAATGTATTGCATACTACAAACTTGTAAATATTCAAATTGAAACACTGCGAATACTCATATTGTGCTAGTGACAACAATTCTCTTTCAAAAATTTGCTTTAACAAGGAAGTGGGCATTACTAAGATTTTTAGTCCATTCACCAAACAACCAGTGAAATCAAACTTCCAATTCTCTGTTACCATCCACACCTATAAGTTATTTTATTTGAAGGAATGGAGACTTGGTTTTGGTTTCGGTGATTGATACGAATGCCATCCTTGAATAAGGATTTCCATTAAAATTTGAGCTACTTTTGGGAATGCGTAGATTCATTGCATGCTAATTAGTGATTCAGACCCATATCACCCCATTATTAAGTGAAGTATTTAGTTGAAATTGGGTAACCAACCTTTCTACTAGGGGCTTTCTTTCCCTATGCTAAAAACCATAAAGAAGATCCAAATTGCATATATGCTAAATGCGATGCACATGCTAAGAGAGCATTAATCATAACATATCAACCAATTTGAGTAGTTTTAGAGAGGGTCACTAACATGCATAATGCTTATTATCGCACAGTTTGTAGCTAGGTCAAAAGGCTAGAAGATAGAGGTCAAACTGGCGTAACACGAACCTACCCCACCCAATGTCACCACGATGGGGAGGTTCTTTCTATTTAGGGAGGTTAGGCCCAGGGGAGACGTCCCCGGTAACCTGGAGTTTTGAAGAGGTTAAGGTATAAAGGTCAAAGTGAAAGTCCCTCTTCACAGGTCACCGCCAAGAGTAGATAGTTTGGCTAAACAACCAATAATGAAGTGTAGGCCCAAATGAGAACACCTGCCCGGAACAAAGCAACATAAGACTAATACATGCAGGCTATGATTTCAAAGGGTTAGTACTTCATATAACTATCTGATATCAATACATAAGCAATTATGACAAATAGATATTGATGAAACCAATGTTCATTAATACAACAATGGAAATAATATGAATTCACCAATAAATGTCAAAATGATGTACCAATCAATGTGTCAAATCAATCCATTATTCAATAAATGCTCTTAAACCATCACCTAAATGCTTATGAAGAAAACTTGTTGCGTCAAGATGAAATAACCAAGTGTGACGTCAGCCTTATTAGGGTTAGTAGTTAGTGAGGGATTCAATCTATAAGAGTTTGAAAGTTTGTTTGACCACTATCACTTCAACATTGGAGACCTGAGATTAGTTCCTAAGGGTAAATGGAGTCAAATTAAGGGAGGACACAAAGGTTGAAGGGAAAAGGCTAAGGACTAGAGGGAATGGTTCTGAAGTGCTGCAATGGCAGGGCCCCAGAAACAAAACCCTAGGGGAAAGAGGCTCACTCCGGTGTTGCTTAAGCAAGGCCTCGTGCTCTTTCCTCCTTCCTTAGGTTCAACTTGGCAAAATGGCTAGCATAAAAGATAAATCAAGACACGAGAGTGTGGTGAGGGAGAGTGTTGCAAAGGAAAGGCCCTATCACTAAACCCTAGAAGCAGGACGACCCTAGGTGTAGATAACCTAGGCCTGGGATGTCTCCTCCTTCTTGACTTTTAAGGGGACGACTAGCACAGGGGAAGAAGCAATAAGAGTGTAGCAATGGCTAGGCTCTTCCTTCCTTCTTCAATGGCTGAAAATTTCTCTTTTAGGGGACATGAGACAATGACCTACTTGTGTGTTTGTCCCCTAGGGTTTTAAAATCAACAAAATTTATAATAAATGCAAGAATATAAGACTACAACCATTCAATTAAGAAGTTTTGCAGAAAAAACACTTACATATCATGATGAAATAACATTGCAAACCCTAGTTGTAAACCTTCCTTCAAGAGAAATGCCAAAAAAATGCCAAGAAAAGCCTTCCTTCAACAAGTGCACCTCACTTAAAGAGAAGAAATACTCAAGTAGGGCGCAAAAATCAGATCTCACTAATGAGTGAGTGTTCTGTTCTGTCAAAATGAGGATAAAACACCTCAATATATACTGTATCAATGACCTTTAATTAATTTTATGTCATAAAACTTAGCCGACAAGGCTTTAAACCAAAATCGTATTGTTTTTACATTAAATGTTCTTTTAAAACCCTAAATGAGCAAAAGGTAAGACCCTCCTGAGGGAGACATTAGGCCTTTTTGGGGCCAGTGCAGCATCTAAAAGCCAAACGTTAGCCCTCCTTGGGCTCTTCCAAACTGCCACACGTGCCAACAACCTGTCCATCTGCTCATGATGATGTCACAAGCCTCCTGGTGACGTCCTGGGTCATCTGGGGCCAACGTTTCACTGCAAGTGGGTCAATCCCCCTAGGCCTGGCTCAGCCAAAGTGTCCCTGATGGAATGTCCTCTTCTTCTCTGGTGCAAAACCTCGGTCAAACACTGTCCTGTCTCTGCCCCTCTAACGGGGTCTCAACAACCATCTGATGGGCTCTTCAGCCCCATGGAAGTCCGAACTAATCATCTCCCCATGTGTACCAGTCCAAGTGGTACCTGTCCGTCGGGCATGGTCATGCACATCAAAAACTACGCCCTCCATGGGCTCATTAGTCATAGGGATCATAGCAATGTTAATCACATTTCATCATTAATATTATCAAACATATGCATAAAAACCTTGATATATCATTCGATAGCTCAAAGACTTTACAAAAACCTACAATACAAGGTCGAGAAAAAGGACAAGATACCCTAATGGGCCAACATCCATAAGGAAAGGAAAGTTTCCAAGGGGTTTCATCCAAGCCATGTAAACGAGGTGAAGTGGTTTAAGGGATGTCCAGACATACGGGTAGAGTGAGAGCCATAGATGCATGATATTACCTGTGGGTGCCTTTGTAGAAGGCGAGTTGTACCTATCATGGATGCAATTTTTTCCAAGCCCTCTCTTGCCTTTATTATTTTCTTTGTTTGCTTTTTCTTCTTCTTCTTTTTATTCAAGGGCTAACCAGAGGACACTGCCTTGGCGTGGTGACCAGAGTTGACAGTGTTACCCACAAGTACTTTCACAGATATGATAAGGCTGGATCGTGATGAGACCCCCTTTCCCTTGGCCATGCAACCAAAGGTCACTGCCCTGGCGTGGTAACCAGATGATGGCAATGTCATGTTGTTAGGTACCCATGAACATAATAGGTTGGCTCGTGATGAGACCCCCTATCCTCTTGATTAGGTCTTGTTTATTATTTTTCCGGGTCCCTCTTGTTTCTTGCTGAGAGGCTTTTTATTGCCTTCTCAGGGATCCCTGGGCGAAGCATCTCGATGTTTCATTTTTAGGCTTTTATCTTTTACTAGCTGCTTTTAGCTTCTGGGCCTTTAGCCCCTTCTTCCCACGAGATAAGGTGCAACCCCACAAACAGATCATCCTAATGCCCGGACAAGGGGAACAGGACATATGAGCGGGAGATAAGATGGAAAAGTGATGGTATGATGGGAGCGGACGATGGCTCTTCAGAAACCCCCCAGTGGCAAACCAAGACCTATGGGTACGGGCTTGCTAGGGCACCCAACCAATCTTCCCAAACATGGTCAAGTGGGCCAATGTAAAATCCAAGCAGTTGTCAGAAATAAAAGGAGTCAGATGCATACATTTAAAGGTTATAATGATCAAAAGTGACACATACCATGATACCTGGACCAATTACCTCATGGAGCAAGAGCCTTCTCTGACACAAGACCAAGCCGATGGTGATGGATGCTGCTGCTACTGACAAGACGAATTTGACGAAAGAAGAAAAGGATGGGCCCTCCAGGGCCATGCTCATGTCAATCCTGCTCTCGGTACTTCATGTCTAGGACTTGTGGGCCTCGAGACATGATCTCCTAGTTATCCCTAGAAATCAGGGATAACAATGCTCACTAGCTATACAAAAGTCCTTGTATTTATTTTGGCGAAAACTTTATAGCCAATGGATTAAGAAAACATGTGCATCCTTTGTTGCAATTCCGTAAATCAAAAGCCACAAGCACTATTGCCACATAAACAAAAAGTTCACTTAGATCTAAATACACAACCATAGATTGAAATGAGCATTTAGACATTATAAATAATCTCACTCACCCATGGTGCTCGACGCATCACTTCCAATGTAAAAAGTTGCACGTGCTTCATTCT
The DNA here is from genome assembly GCA_010110895.2 of Picea sitchensis. Taxonomy (NCBI): domain Eukaryota; kingdom Viridiplantae; phylum Streptophyta; class Pinopsida; order Pinales; family Pinaceae; genus Picea; species Picea sitchensis. Next base: position 83,449 of record SNQJ01S0047546.1, on the reverse strand, counting down.
AGGGCTCGAGCTAATAGATACCCAAGATTCACCCATAGACCAGGTAAGCTCTAACAACAATCAACAACAAAACAATTGGAATATGCTATGGAATTCCCATTCCCATTGCTTTGCAAAAACCAATACGCAGTCAGTCAAGGGCACACAATCCAGATTTGAAGAATGCATTGAACGATACCAATGCGCTGGCCTCCAATGCTTGACGTCAAAGAACCACCAGACCTACATAAATTAAATTCCAAGAATAATTTCAACTTACATGATGCTGAGGCTTACCCATCACCACCCTTTGGCTCCAAAACCCAAGAACAATGTCGACAAGGAAGATCCAATCAAAAAATTTTCAACAAAAACAAATTGTAATAAAATAAAATAACTTTCACTGAAACTATACGAAGAGAAAAAATAGAAACTCACATCGATGAAATTGATAATTCCTTAAGGTTGCCATATGTCCCCACAAGGGACACCAACTAGATCCATCTTAAACAAGATCTATAAAGCATCCAGAGGGATCAAATTTCTTAAGTGTAATTTTTTTTTTTATCATTTTATTTAATTGAGCCGACTTTATTTTTATTATTATTATATTTTTTTAATTAAGACAAATTCAATTTTTCTAAATATTTATTTTTATTGTTACACTTTTTTTAATCAAGGAAAAATATTTTTTTCTAAAATCTAAAATCATGTTACATGAAAACATGTCCTCCATACTGGGTTGTAGAGTACCAACCTTCTACTATCGATGCTATAACAAATTCTTCCCAACCATTGCAAACGTGGTTTTTTAAGTTAAAGACCTGGTTGGTTTTTTTAAGTTAAAGACCTCGAACGGCAAGAGGGTTAATAGCCCAACGCGTTCACAAAGTCCCTGCCGTAACTTAAAAAAAAACAATAAAACGTTTTTGCCTTTTTTATTTTTATCCGACGTCAATGAACTAGAACCCCGATCCAGACGCTAATTATTTGTGTTTGAGATAGGCCCAGATCAAGCTGGGATTTATATTGGTATAAGATAGTGTCATTATGGTAAGACAATGGATGCCTGCCAGAGAAGGTTGGTTGAAGAGGGAGGATTTAAATAACTGGCAGCGTTGTCAACGATTCTTTCAGGTGCGACTTTTATTTCGTTCAAACTTTAAACATATGCTTTCTTGTCTATAAGTCTATGCATATAGCATGTCTGATGATACTCCTGAACCAATATTTTACAAGCTATTTGCAATCATATTCTAATTTCATGTCAGAATTCTTCATTAACCAACACAGTTAAAAGTGTGAAACGCATCTCTGTTTCTGTTCTGGTATTCAAGACAACTTGTAATGTGCTGGATCAACACATAGTTGGGGTTTCTCCAAATTTTCTCTAAATTTGCAAAATTAGACCTCATTGATAACTTAAAGTTTTTTGGAACGATAGCAAGGGCATATGAGAGCTTCAAAGCAGACCAACTGGTAGCTCCATTGACTAACACTCTCTAGAACAATAAATGATTTCCTTATATTCTTGTTCAATGAGCAGTTCTTGCCATTTAATAGGAAAGTATAAATATGAGTGGAGAATAATCCTAATGGGATGAGGAGACTTCCTTGAAATGGGTAAGTCAAACAAACCCAGCTACAGGTTCTGGTTACTACAGGTAAACATAACAATGCATTCTAAGGTGTATGATAAATGACTTGATAAACTAATGGGATATTAACATTCATCTTGTTGTTGCAAGAGAAGGTGATTTAGAGAATGCCTTGGGTCGCTGGGAACATATCCTTGTTACATACACCGCCATTGCAGACCTCCCAAGCCACATTGAGAACATGGGCACCTAATAACTCTGGAGAGTGTTCGAGTCTGGAGTCTCAACGGCTCAACATAAAAAATTTAAGAAAAAATGCAAATTGACTCAAACCCGTACAAGGTGCCTACCAAGCATAGTTACCAGGCTCGTCTGGACCTGGCTCAGGTTTGGGTGGACCCTGATCCTCTCGGAGCAGCTGAAATGGTCAGGACTGAGTATTCAAACCTTTCTTAAAAATATGCAAGGAAGAAGATTTTAAAACATGGACTTAAAATGCCAAAGAAAGAAAGAAACTACTTTGGAGTCCTGTCGGTCCCAACATCATCTTCCTTAACTTTATAAGCAAAAAACATAGGGCTATCTGATTTGATGCTTATGAGGAAAATATAAATTTATATCATTTTAGTGATGATGTTACTGAGGCTGGTAAAGCATTAGATGAAGATGTTGACACGAGTTACGATTTTGAAGCAGGTCTTGAAGTGGATGATGTTTTTATGTCATTGAGATTTATCTATATCTCTTTTTGAATTACTATCTTTTTGTCTTTTATTTTTGAATATATTGTGTACTTTTCTGTGATCATTTGATTCTGAGTAACATTTATAGTTTCAAGCACAATTTTCTATGTTCCATGTGTTACACCTCATATTTTATGAGGTTCCACATTGTGATTTTCATCACATTGATGGAGATTTGCTGCTGGTACCTTGGAGCTTTTGAATTGACTTGGTGTGATACATCTTCATGGTATTAGATCATTTGATGGAGGTCTTTGGTTTGGGGGAGTCTCACTTCTCCTTGGTTGGATGATTGTGTTGGCTCACTTGGTGGTCTTCTCACATGTGCTTGCTTTGTTGATCATTCCTTGGTTACAAATTTGCTGGTTATGGAACATGTTATTTCATTATGGTGTGGTTTTTGTGTACTTGTTTATCCTAGATGTACTACATCTTGTTCATGGATGATGGTTCTAGCTCCCCAAGGAGTTAGATGATGGTGTTAGGAGGTAGATGTTTCATGACATTGTTGGAGTTTCCTAGTGACTTTTGCATGGTGTGTTGATGTGATGATGTTGGTGTCACTAGGAGGGGTGTTCTACATGGTCCTCTTATGTTGATGTGTGGTGGGGACATATTTGATGATTGGATGGATTAACATTTCTATTGTCCCCTTCTCTTATGATGTTGATGTGGTTAGATGATGGATGCGTTGTCTCTTATGATGTTGATGTGGTTAGATAATGGATGTGTTTTCTCTTATGATGTTGATGTGGTTAGATGATGGATGTGTTGTGGTTGTGCACTTTGCTTTGGTGGGATTTCCGTAGGTGATATGACTTGATATTGTAACATTTACTAGGCCTCACCTATATTGAATGTGTTTGATGATGCTACCCTTGTGGATGTACTCTTTCTTAAGTTTAAGTTAGAGTGGG
>SNQJ01S0047546.1:61828-72356 GCA_010110895.2 Picea sitchensis | reverse complement strand
AGGGACGTCTCCCTTGGGATTAGCCACCCTGAATAGAAAGAGCTCCCCATCGAGGTGACAGTGGGTGGGGAAGCTCCTGTTACGCCAGTTTGAGTCTTACCTCCAAGCTACTAGACCTATCCTACAAACTGAGCGATAACAAGACTCATTCTATAAAGAGGATCTTTTTCTCTATTATAATTTGGGACTTTTTGTTGGAAATACTGAGAGGGGGGGGTGAATCAGTATTACCTTTTTAAACAATTAGCAGTTATTTTGTTTATTTTATTAATCACCACAATAGATCAACAATGGACTTGTATTTAAAATCAATTATATAAATATAATTAACAGGAATTACAAGGTTTTGTAAAGAATAATCTGAGATAGTGAAGGACACCAATCGCTTTTAGAGCACCCACTCTCGGAGACACAAATGCCCTTTTTCAGGGCACCAACCCTAGGAAGCACAAACTCCCTTGTTTTAGGGCACCAACCCTAGGAAGCACCAACTCCCTTGTCTTTAGGGCACCAACCCTAGGAAGCACCAACTCCCTTGTCTTTAGGGCACCAACCCTAGGAAGCACCAACTCCCTTGTTTTCACACTTTTCTTAGTAAAGGATATGAATCCTTCCTTGCTCCTCCCTTCCACCTTCACTGCATAAGTATCATCGGTTCTTCTTCTTTGGACTCTGCTTTTGCTTTTTGGTCTTCTGATTTGGATTGCAGAGACACATCTTCTTCACTGTTCTTTCTTGCTTATATAGTCTTCCAACGAGTGTGAGCGTTGAAGCATTGTGTCCCTTTGTTTGGACCATTGCACCTCTTCATTTAAATTAACAGTAATAACATTTGTCTTTTAATTTAGAATTAGTATCTTCCTCTATTATTATTCACACATTAACGTGAAAGCTTTTCAATTTAGTAAGAGGGATTTTCATAATTCGATCACAGGTATGGATCGATTTCTTTTAACTCGATCCCATGCCTTTTTATTTCATTCTTAAGCTTCTGCTGCGTCCCAAGTTCTCCAACAGATCATATTTGAGCTTTTCGATTTGATTTCCAATGCATTGGATGTATTTGATCACTTAATATTAATTAGGATAGAATCCAGATCCTGTCTGGTTCTAAGTTTCTTCCTGATAGAGGAAAAATTCTTCCTCTGTATGTTAAAATTCGCACAGACGCACTTTCAGGACCTCTATTCCATATGACCATAGGCGGTGACTAAGCGCTAAGCCAAACTAGTGCTTAATCACTTATCAAGATTAACGGTCGCGTTTTATTTGCACGTTTGAGATGGACAGTTCTCGTTTACTTTGGAATTTCGGCGTTTCAGGACTCAGGCCTTTGCAGTCTTCCAATTCTTCCGGAGTAAATTCCGCCGAAGGGTGTATCGACACTCCCTGCTTGATAACCTTACATGTCCAGGAGCTAGGACCGTAGAATTTGGCACAAAGGAGCTCCCGCTCTCTGGGTATTCGGTTATTCTTGACTTTGGCCTTCGACACTTCGAGTAGTTTTGCTGGTAGGAGAAGCTGGATATCCCCAGAGGATGTAGTCCCGGAGTGATGTAGCTTGCTGACGTCACTGTTGACGTGGAACTGGTTGAGTGGATGCCACATGTCACCTTGATTCGTGACTTTCGTATACCTAATGTGACAACTATACCTTGACACTTGTCACTAGCCTATTGGGCCACGCGTCATGTTTGTCTTCTGCCACACGTCTTACTTCGTGGCTTCGAGAGTTTTGGCACTTTTATACCATCCTTCGATTATTGCCGAAGTGCCGAATAGATCTACCCCCGTAGATTTTCAACTGTCTTGATCCTATGGCATTTCTTTATTCTAGAACTCCGGGGTTCGAGAGTTCTTGGTTTATCTGAGTTGCTTATCGCCAGAGTAGGTCAAGGCCAGAGTTGACCACCTTCTTCCTTAGCGCACTCTGAATATTTTCACTCCAGATCAACGATTGACAAGATTTCCTATTCTTCCTCTGATTCGATGGTCGACGAGAGTTCGTGACTTCGGGGCTTCGACCTTCGGGTAAACTTACCTGTTTTAGACTCCTTTTCGTTGGAGTGGTCAGCGCTAGAGTTGACCACCTTCTTTCCTTTAATGTGATTTGACGGTTCAATATTTCCATTCTAGATTGAATCTTGATCTAATGGCTGGGAAACCATCCGAAGCTACTGCTTCAGATCTGACGGTTGAGATTTAATCCTTCCCAACCTCTAACTTCACCTCGATCTACGATCCTGGATTGTCTCGAACCAAGAATGAACGGTTCCTGTAACTCGATCCTTTACAAAAGGATTCCTTCACTCGCAGAACTCTGTCTCCTATGTTATTTCAAATGCGTCATCTCTTTTGAGCTTCGATTAACGTTCTTCCTTTTGAGCATTGGGTTTATATTGGATTCTTCTGCACCCCGTTGACATCAATGATAATATCGTACCGCTGTGTCCAACACTTTGCGGATTGAGGAGCTCTCCCCTTGGATCATATTTGTACATCACATGCTTGGAGATTGAATGGAATATTCAAGGTATAATTTCTTGTTTATGTGAGGCTTTCATGTGTGTACACTGTAATTTACTTTTCATGTGCTGATTTTTATTGTAGGAAACCCTTGTTATGTAGTTATGAAGGCCTTGCAATGAACCATGCTTCATTTGGACAATGTAATGTGAGAAGATGGTCCATCTTATGGTTGTTGTTGTCATGTTAAGCTATACCTAATAAACCTAATTTCTGGCAGCCATAGATGATTTTAGGGGCTAAATTTCGCAAATGGGCTAATTTTCCATGGTTTTTCCCAAAAAAAGATTCGCCAATTTCCATTTTTTCTAAAAATGGTTCGCCCAAATTCCATAGAATAAAATTATCTTACCTTAAAAATTGCCAAAATTTTATAGGAAGTATAAAAAATCCTTAGAAATTTGAATATTTTTACAAAACTATTGCCAAACATTTTACATTTTGCATATTAAGGACTAGTAAGATTAATCCATATTTCTACATTTTAATATAAATTTCCATCCTTAAAATTATCCCTTTTAATTTTCTGTTGGCATGATATGGCATCACCTTCATACCAACATTTTGAATAACACACCTAGCTTTCCAAGGACAATTTTCTGCAATAGATTTCAGCAAGCTAGGGCTGATTTGTGGCATGCATAGCAGCCTCTATTGCCTTACATCTTCATGCACTTGACCTCTTTGATCTATGCTTCTTGGACTTCATTTTCCCAAGGTGTTATTAGGCACTTGGTCTTGCAGTTTTCCTTCATCTTTCCTTCTCACACCATTCATTCTTCCACTTATACTAAATCCATTTGTTTTTCTTAGGTTTACTCTTCACTAAATTACCTTGTGCCTCCACTTTATAGCCTTGGCAATCCTACCTCTTAGGGAAGCCCCCCTTGAGTTGGGGAAGAAACAACCAAAGTGAGAGGAAGAGCTACTGTGATGATACTAGGTAGCCTTCCTGAGTTGCACACGACTAGCCCTTTGATGCTTGGGACTTTACATCATTTGGGGGTGCTAGATTTTGTTGTAAACACCATGTTTTAAACATTTTTTGAAGTCTTAACTTTTCTGAACCTCCTCTTCGAACCTACTGTATTTTTCAAATCTGGTAACTATGCCCCCAGGTGACAATCTAAAATATTCTTGGCTTTTTCGAAATCTTAACTTTTCTGAACCTCCTCTTCCCGAACCTACTGTATTTTTCAAATCTGGTAACTATGCCCCCAGGTGACAATCTAAACTATTCTTGGCTCATTCACAATAGAACCTAATTGTGAATTCCCCAGTTCTGCCAAGTTGGGGTTTTCATCACTTTATTTGCTAGTTATTGCTATCAATTTTAGGTTTAATGTCTTAAGTCTCTTTTGTATTGTTACATACAGATAACTATAGATACTGATTCTTTGACTAGAGTTTCTGTATGTACTTTACCTTGGTTTACTATGACATTGATTTTAGCCAGTTCCATTGACTGTCTATCGTCATCTCAGACATGGATATGACTTCTCCTTTTTTTCCCTATGTCTTGTTCCCATATCTCATTTTTCCCAATAAGGAAATGTTCTAGAATGGTGTCAGATGTGTAATATAATGCAATAAGTTCAACATTTTGCAGATGTAGCAGAAGGTTTTATGGATTTGGGAACATTGTTGGAGTTAAGAAGTGAAATTGCCAGAAGTACGCAATTGGCCATTTATTATCATGTCAAGTGAGTGCCTGTGGGATGGAACTTTCAGTCCAGGCGAATTTCAAGTGGCAGCAATGAATTTGATAGACAAATGGGCAATGTGCTGCTCTACATCGCGACCATGGAGGTGGGAACCTTGCCCAAAATTACCCTGGGGTGCATCTCATGATGTGAGTGTTTTTGATGTTCCTTGACAAGTATTTAAAAACAAAAATAGCATGGATGTTTACGCTTGAAATTTGTGTGCAAAGGTTCATTTAAGGTATGATGATTGTGAAAGAAGATATTTATAAACTTGCTTCATGTACTTTCAGGCAAAAGGCTATTTGTCCCTTGAAGATGTTCCTGTTCAAATCTCAGAAGAGGTGAACATCAAAAATGATTTTCATGACCTTTCATTTTTGTTCTATAATAGGGCATAAGTAGAAGCCAGGGGAGTGCCTTCAGGACATCATGTTCATAGATCCAGTGCTTAAAATAACAGGCAGAATGAGAATTATTGTCATAATCATCTTACAACAGTTTCACATGTCAGTTCTTTGTTTTTTGATTCAGCAACATTGTTTCGCTGAAGGCGAGAATGAACTTGAGGAGGGCAATGAGCCTACAGATCCGGCTACATTGGTGAGATTCTACCTCAATTAAATAGTAACCTTATTGACTATGCATTCTCACAATTTTATTCATTTGATTGCAAATTATTTTAGATGGGCATAAGCTGATTGCAGTTACAGATGCATGCATAGGTATATAGTGAAGGTTGCCCAGTCTAATAAGGGTTAGGACGGTATGCTGTTCTTATGGTATTAATTATGTTCTTGGTAGCAGGTAAACCAGCTAGTAGTAGGGTTGGCAGTAGGGGACAGGTAAGGTTATCCTAAGTTCTAACTAGTATCAAGCTTTGTACTATTTGTTACAGATATGTAATAGTGCTTGGAGCTACAGTTCTCTATGTGAAATCTCAACAGCTGCCATATATCATATAACTGTTTGATCTCATGATCAAGTATTCCAATGGCATGACTTCCAAATCTTGCAAACGTTTATCTTCAACTGAAAAATCATGCAATCTAATTATAGTTTTTCCAGATATATATTGTAAAAGGAGCTTTCCCCCTCGAAGTGGACTGTATTCATTGTCTTTTTATCATTTTCAAGGCCCTTGTTTCATAACATATCTAAAAACCAAATCTGGAAATTGCACAAGTTTTGGACAGCTGGAAACTTCATTAATATGCTCAAGATGAAGTACATGTACATACCATAGCCTTCTTTCAAGGCTAGTACAAATCCTAGCTAGGGAAAATCAACAAAACCCTACAACCAAGAATATCCTCAGTCCAACACATCCTCCAAGGCAAGATGTCCTCTCTTCCTCTTCTTCACAATTTCACCCTAGGGTTTTATCATAAAACTCTAATCTCCAATCTCCAAGGGATAAACCCTAACCCTAGACTTCCAAGATGCTCCAAGATACACCAAGAAAACCAAGAAACCCTAGCAACTCAAGAGAGAGAGAGAGAGAGAGAGATCAAGCACATGTGAAGACTCTAAAAAGAGATAGAGAGGCTAGTGTGCACTCTCCTTCAGGTCACATCTCATCACAAGAGTGAATACAAGTGACTCATGAGTGAATGAAAACATATGAATGGAAAGATTCTCTCCTTCCTCTATTTATATGAGAGGTAAGGGAGGCCACCAATACAATGTGGGCCTTAGCTTTTACAAGCAACCTACAATGAGCACTTGTAGTCCAACACAAGCGAGACTCGACACTCTAAAGTACATATGCAATGCTTCAAGTTGATTTCATGTACAATAATGGCTCCAAGGTGATCTAGCTACGAAAAGCAAGTCCATATATTTCCATCACAAGCCTCCATGAAATCCATCAATCCTCCTAAGCAATGTACTTCATTGGGTCTACCCCTGCAAAAATATCATCGAAGCCCTAGGTGTCCCCTCGAGTCATCTCCAATTCTCCAAACAAGAATCCAAGCTGCTGCATGCCAACTATGGCTTGATGTCCTCCTCCAAGCTGCACAATGCCCCTCATCCCATATAGGGCACTCTAAGCAAGTGGATCCTTCATGGGGCCCCAGTGAAGGGCAATTGCCAAACTATTAAGAGAACTCCAATGCTTAAGGGAATAACACTAAGCCAACAACCATTTGAGATCAAGCATCCACTGAGCAAGCTATCACCACTGTGCAAATCCATCAAGGACTATCACACTCCCACATTGTACTCACACTTGTTGTAATCTTCAGTCCCATTGACCTACTTTTGTGGTCATTCGTGGACATTAATAAAATTACCTTATCTTATCTTATCATGTGCCAATCCATCTCAGACCATCTAGGGGTTGAACATACACCATGTACCCCAAATCTCATGAAGCATGCCAAGCATGGTGTAAACACTTTCGGAGTAACCCCAAAAGTTAACACTAACCTAACCTATCTGGCACTGAATACCTTATTGATTAATTGAAGAACAATTTCAAATGTTGCATGTTATCACAAGATCTAGCACCTTTTTGCAAAGCCTTTCACAAGGGCCAAGACAAGTGTAACATGGAAGTGTTACCGTCGTCACCTTAGTAATCACTTCCCTCGTTTTAGTGAAGGATGAAATCCTGCACAAGGGAGGCTTCCCTAGTAACCTCAAGGAATCTTATAGCAAGATGGGATCAAGTCTACAATATTAGTTACTCAAATAGACCACCACTAAATCAAGGTTATCAAGGTAAGTATAAGTTGGTTCAATCAGGCAATTTCCAGATTTGTGTGTGAAAAGTATCCAAGACAATTTGTAATATATAGAAAAAGTTAGAATAGGTCAAGAAGGTACCCCAAACACTACAAATAAGAGAAAAAGCTATGGCTGTGCAAAACTTGTATGAAAGATGACAATCTTCAACAATATATCAAGTTAAAAGAACAGCAGCAATAAATCAACCCTTTAAACAAGTAAGCATGCAATAAAAACTAGGGTTAGAAATGCAACTTAAACTAGGATTTTATGAACAATTATTTTCTGAAACATATATGGCACATAACAGCCCTAAAAATGCAAGACATCAAGCCCTAGAGGGCTGAAAATTAAATCAGCAATGCAATAAATGAGAACAAGATATATCTTTAAGGAATAAATGCCAATAAAACCCTAGATGTCTAGCCTAATTATGGCTGAAAAGTAAAGAATAATTGCTGCAAACCCTAATCTAACCCTAAAACAATAAAAGAAAAAGTAGATTTAAATTTTAAAGATTGACTAAAGGAGGTGCCTACTATTTTTAGGGCTTATGGAGTCAAACTATGAATTTTCTTAAAGAAAAAGGTGAAGCATGGATTTTGGATAAACCCTGAAGTAGTCCACTACAAATCTTAGGAGGCTATCCTATAGGATGACAACTACGATAGTCCACTTCAAGCCCAAGAAAGTCATCCTATGCCCTTTAACAAGCTTTAAAGACAATATCAAGGGAAGGTTTTCCACTATAAACCTTCCTAGGGTTTGCAAGATAGGATCTATTTAAGAAAAATAAAAGGAAAAATGCACTTTGACCACTTTGATAAGCACATTCACACTTCATACATTCAATAAATAAATCCACAAAGACTTAAAAAGAACACTTACTAGGTAAATCGATGCTCATCCATCAAACTTGAGAAAACATCCATACATCATCTCTCCAAGAAGTCACATGGGTCATTCATCCATAGCAAAAGAGAAAAATAGAAGTAGACAAGTAGTTGTAATCCTCCAAAAGTAGAAATATGTAAAAATGAGGGAGCACTTCCTCTATTTATATGAGGAAACCAAGTGCTTCACCCTCAATGAGATAATATCCTCCTAAAATCCCTTAAAACATAACAAATCCATGATACAAGGTAGATAGGTCTAAGACCGACCCCCAAAAATGCCTTTAAAGCAAAGATACAATACTAAAACATGAAAACATCCTCCAAAAATGCCACACGTGGGAGTGTAGAAGGCTCATAAAGATGACGTCATCTCCAAAATAGGGTGTAAATGCTCCAAAAGTCATGTCTCTCCCCAAAAGGTGCAATGCATCATCAAAAAGTCATGTCTCCTCATCAAAAGGTCCCAACTTATCATCATATGTGCTAGGTCGGCTCAAGAAAGTGTCACATCATATGTGCAACGTCCTCCACCAAACCATGATGTCATCAAGGAAAAGGGCTCCATGACCCCTCCAAAGGGGTGTACTATCATCATCAAATGCCATGTCATCAAGCCAAGCCTCAACATCCTCAAGGGGGTGCAACGTCATCAAGGGGCTCCATGCTCTCTTCAAGTGACAAGTCAAGCTCATGTATGCAATGTTCTAGCTCCAAGGTGCAACGACCATGGTCCAAGGTGTGATGGAGGGTGTCAAGAGGTGTGTCGAGTCATAATATGGTCCAATGCTCATCATCAAGGCTCCAACGTCCTCCAAACAATGTGTAATGTCCTCCATGAAGTGTGGGAGAAGCATCATTAACGTCCTCCAAAGGATCATGTCCAAGTATGCATCGTCATCAGGCACGGGCTCAAAGAATCAAATGAGACCAACCATCATGGATACAAAAGTCATTATAACATAAAAAGTGATGTAAAATCCACGTAAGTAGATCACATTAGGTATCTTCTTCAAACTTCACACCAGCTTACGACTTTATGCAATTTGCCAAGTTTAAGTATGGGAGGACCATCACAAAACCCTATTAGGTGTGCGAGTACACAAGTAGAGGATTATTTTCCAAGAAATCCATCAAAGTGTGAGTGTGAATGAATGGCATGATTTGGGGTTTACTTCATGTTCATGGTGTCATTGACATGCAAGGCCACGTGTGGTGTTCATCTCCATGAGCGCCTTTGTAGAGGAAGCGCTTTATGCATTGAGTTACCCTTTCTTCGACATTGTTTCTTTTCACCCCTTATCTTTCCTTTTGATATTCATTGATTTGCTTTGCAAGCCCCCTTTTTAAGTTTATGCATTTTATGGCACTAGGGGTTGGGATAATTCAATTAAGTCCTTGTTATCGCTCAGTTTGTAAGGTAGGTTTAGTAGCTTGAAGGTAAGACTCAAACTGGCGTAACAGGAGCTTCCCCACCCACTGTCACCTCGATGGGGAGCTCTTTCTATTCAGGGTGGCTGATCCCAAGGGAGACGTCCCTAGTAATCTGGGGTTCTGAAAGGTCTTAAGGTTTAAAGAATCAAGATGAGGGTTTCCTTTCACAGATTACTGCCAGAGAGATAGTCGAAAGAAGGTATTCCACTGAAAAGGGCACCTGTTTGCGAGACAAGGCAAATAAGACTAAAACGTGCAAGCAGTGGTTAGTACTTCAATTGCTAATGACTATCTTCAATATATATATGAGCAATGATAAATGTAATTATTGACGAAGTCAATGATTGCAAATAAAGTCAATGGCTTATAATATTACTTCTTCAACAAGTACAAAAAGACACTTGCATTCAATGTACAAAATCAATCCTTATGTTCTCACAATGCATTAAATATGCTCATAAATAAATATTGTTGCTGCTGCGTCACTATGCTACAAAGGTGACGTCAGCCCTAGTTTTAGGTTAGTTTGAGAGGCAAGGAAGTGGACGTTTTGCAAACTAAACCAATGAAAATGTTCTACACATCAATGCCAATTGCTAGGTGACAAGGCCACAACGTTCTATACCAAACGAGAGATCAAATAGGCATGACGTTACTAGCTAGTTAGGGTTAGCAAAGTCGCTAGGGTTAGTTAGGGTTTCACTTTGAGAGAGTTTGGAAGATTGTTTTGACTTGGAAAACTCAACGTTGCAATTTTAGACTAGTGCCTTGGGTTAATGGAGTCAAAGAGAGAGACTAAAGGCTTGGAAAGATTTAAACCTAAGGACGGGAGAGTTAGGCTTAATGGTGCTGCAATGGCAGGACCACCAAGTCAAAACCCTAAGGGGAGGAGGCTCATTCCGGTGTAGCTAAAGCTAGGCCTCATGCTCCTCCCTCTTTCCTTAAGACTCTTTGGCAAAAACGGCTAGCTTTGAAATATAAATCTAGGGCTGAAAAGTGTTGTAAAGCCAAGGCTCTTCAAACCCTAAAGGTCAAAACCCTAGGTGTAAACTAAATTAGGCCTAGGACGTCTTCCTTCTTCAACTTATATTTCAAGTCTAACTCAGAAAAAGAAGAACTAGTGTAGCAATGGCTAGGCTATATCCTTCTTAATCAAATGGCTAATCAAGCTTTTATCATGGGGACATGAAGCAATGACCTACTTGTGTGCTTGCTCCCTAGGGTTTCAATGATTAAGCA
>SNQJ01S0047546.1:13997-41361 GCA_010110895.2 Picea sitchensis | reverse complement strand
GAATATCCATGTGTAGATTGGTGTCTCGCTGGTGTTGGCGTCTTTGATTACGGGTTACATTGAAGTTTCTGTGGGGGATTATCATATGTGTGCACTGAGCAGCAGGACGCGGGAAAGAGGGTTTGGTGTTGGGATCTCGCGCTGCCCGGCTTTAAGCTGACACTGAAGAATTTTGAGTTCTTTCTCTGGCAGTGTACGATTATTTCACTTGTGACATATCGTCTCATGCTCTACAGATGGTTTGTTGGAGGTCGAATCACCCTACAAATTTGTCGCTGACTGGTTTCATCTAGAGGGCCACGAAAGGTTAGGGATGCTAAAAGGAAATAACCCGTGGGAAGGGGAATTAGGGTATTTCTCACGCTTTCATAGAACTTTAGGGTCTTGTTACTAAATGGGGTAGTCTCAGGTACACAGTTCCCAACCGTTGTCCAAAAACAGAGATTATTTCTTATACATCCCCTGTAGGGGTCTTCACACTTCACATCAGAGAAGGAAGAGTTCTCGGAGGAAGCCTTAGCATAAATTCTAGGTTCTATTCCAGAGCTGGATCTGCATACATAGGCTATTACCTCTTTTTTTGTAAATTTGGGCTTTTTTAGGACTATGGTTGTCGTTTGATAGAATGAAATTTCTGATGAATTGCATTGCCACAGCTGTGGTGTGATGTATAGGTGTGCATATCTGTTTGTTGTCTAATTTTTATTTATTTCATACAACTCCAGGGACTTGTTACAGATTGGGAAGGCTTGGGTACACAACCCCAACACGGATTCTTTCTTATACATACCCCGCACGGGCCTTAACGTTAGAGAAGGAAGAGTTCTTGGAGAAAGCCTCACCATAAATACTAGGTTGTATTCCAGCGCTGTATCTGCATACATACGATATTTGTTATTTTCTTGTAAATTTGGGTTACTTTTTGGACTTATGGTTGGCGTTTGATAGAGTGAAATTTCTGATGAATTGAAAGATTTATGTCATGGTTATACTAGGGACTTGCTTATTTCCAAAGCCATGGTGTGATTCACAGCCATGGTGTGATTCACAGTTGTGCATATATATTTGTCATCTATTTTTATTTCTTTTTACTTACATAATTTTGTACATTGTTCATGCTGTGCTACCTATGATTTGGGTGTGCAGGGACTTTAAAGCCTCACAACCTGTTAGTGGAAAATCATAGGGGCGTGATAAAATAGCATATCTAGGACTCAGTAGGACTTTTACAGTTGTTGTCAAAAAGTATACTCAAGAGATGAGTGTTTTTGCTGTGTTTCTCCACATTTGCTTCTGGGTCTTGCTGAATATTAGTTTTTCTTTAATCTCATTCTTATTGAGTATTTCTGGTACTGAGACTAGTTTTGAGACTAGTTTTGGTTTCTTAGGAATTGGTTTTGGTTTCTTAGTGGACAGATAATATAGGCCTAATGTAAAAGCTTTAGGATTCACATCATATTTGTAAACCTTACCTTCTAGCCTAGACAGGAAACCCACTACTAGGACCAACAGTTTGATTGAAGGGTTGGCCTTTCAGGACCAACCCTTTTGTTTAAGTGGGTGGCCTTTCGGGACCACCCCTTTGTAAAGCTTGTCAGATTTATTGAGAAAATAACATAAAACGCAATGCTATAAGTTCTGAACTCACATTTTTGGATCTAGTGGGTTACCCATGATTTTGGATCCAAATCAAATGATTTCATAAATCACATTTTTGGATCCAGTGGGTTACCCACGATTTTGGATCCAAATAAAATGACTTCATAAAATTAACTTGTATGTCTTTGTAAATATTTTAACTAGTATGTCTTTGTAAATTTTATGGAGCTTGAGACTCGAATGCCAGGGTTCTCTCTTCATGGACAAGATCGTTGGTTTTTTCTGCAGATTGTGACCCTTTGGTACAGAGCTCCTGAAGATCTCTTGGGGCTACTTGCTACTCGGGGCTACTTGATACTCGTTACATGTTCACATCTGGTCTATTGGCTTTATATTTGGTAAGTTTTTTTTGGACAATTTACTTATATGTTTCAATATTCTTTTATGGGTACAATTGTTGAGTCATATGTCTACTAGGCCATCTGATCTGCAAAAGGTTTTCAATGTTGTAGCTGAAATGTCCTGAATGCAAGCTATGTCCACTAGGGATTCTGAGAAGTACAACTTATGACCATTTCTTTTATGGGTACAATTGTTGAGTCATATGTCTACTTGGTCATTTGATCTGCAAAAGGTTTTCAATGTTGTAGCTGAAATGTCCTGAATGCAAGCTATCTCCACTAGGGATTCCGAGAAGTACAACTTATGACCATTTTTAGGGTATGATTTCACAGGAAAATAAATCATACTTTTGTTTATAGGACCTTTTTTAATGCACAATAGCTTTTTCCTATTTATAATTTAGTTTTTGCATGCTACGGGTTCCTACGAACTCCCATTGAAGAATTGTGGCCAAGAGTGACTAAATTGAAGGAATATATATCTCAAACGGAAACCTCAAAATTTTAGCCGTGCTATTCCAGACTTGTAAACAAGCCATTTAGACCTATTGTCTGTAAGAGTCCTTAATCTGTATTCTTTCCCTCATACTTAGTATTTCTTTGTTTCTTTTCTTTTTCATAGGAATAATTAGTAAACCAAAGAAGCTTGAATTCATATCTTGCAGGAAATATTGGTTTATGAGCCATCCAAAAGAATCTCCACTAAGAAGGGAATACAACATCCTTATTTTGATGACCTGGGTAAATCTTAATTTTGAGAGTCCTCTAAGGAATCAAGCAATTCAAGATAATACTTATGTATTGCTATTGTTATATTGATTGGTGTGACCTGGGTAAATCTTAATTTTGAGAGTCCTCTAAGGAATCAAGCAATTCAAGATAATACTTATGTATTGCTATTGTTATATTGATTGGTTAATATGTCTGTGCTTTACGGGTTTTGTAAATGGCTAGAGAGCTAATCCATCTAATATGTTGGCCCCATACAAACTTTTCTACTTGTGAACCATAAGGATCGATCCTAGCACAGTACAAGACAGATCTGTATCAATATGCGATTCTAGATATATAAAATTTTCTTTGTACCGATCCATCTGCCCATATGCTTAGCCCCTTGTTTCCTAGTATGTGTTCTTGCTTGTAAATTGATCGGCCCTAGCAGAGTACAAGACAGATCTGTATCAATGTCTATATATATACTTCCATCTTCCCATATGCTTAACCCCTTGTTTCCTAGTATGTGTTATTGCTTGTAAGTTGCAGGTATACTCTCATGCAATCAATAGTATGCCACCATTCTCCCGATCCAATGGATAAATCAAGGATAGTATGATTGAAAATATTTACCATGGGCATATGCCGGTTTCATTTAACTTTGTATATGTATAACATGGTTTTTTCTAATAATTACATAGTCATTGTGATAGTTTACCTGAATTGGCTTCAATTGTTTAGGCTTTCTAATCACTAGTTCAATGTTTGCCTGACATATTCCGTCCAAACAAACATCATGGCATGGGTGTAAAATTATATATTGTTTCCACATTATCTTTTTTTGAGATTTCCTGATTTCAAACTTCAGTTGATATAAACTGGAGCATCGATAGAAATGAAGGCACTGTTACCAACATCGGCAACAGCAAAATATTGCCGAGGGTTCGAAAACAAAAATATCAGCAAAATCGGGGAAAATATTGAAAAATGTCGTAAGAACGAAAAAAATACAAAAATATTCATTTTTTTTCAATTTTTTAAATCTTTAAAGCATCAACAACATCAAATAAATGCATTTCCACATAAATATGAAAAGAGAACTCATATATAAGATGTATAAGATGTCTAGTAAACTTAAATGCATCACAGATCAACACTGAATCATGTCCTGACTCTAAAGCCTCAAAATATCATCAAAAAATACAATAAATGTATCTCATCATCATAAGTTATCTACAATGAAATCAGATAAATAAATTAGCAATTCCCTCGGCCCCTTTTATGGCCGAAGGTGATGGCTCTAGAAATGGATTTTCCTTTAGAGGAACAAGGTCATGGAGCTGACATTGGACTCTAATGCACTGTAGAAGAAGAAAAATCTAGACTCTGGTGTCCTCTACTGGTGCTACTGCCAAGTACAACTCGCTCTGTGGAGTTCGTGAAGATATGTTCATGTGCATCCATATGAATCCAAACCATTATACACAAATATGCAAAGTTTCTCTTGTAAATAACAAGGGTGCATATAATCAAAATAACACCGAGCGCAATGCATCTCTGAACCAAAATACATCAACAAAGAGGTTGTAAATGGCCTCTAGAGTCCCAAAAAAGCACGCTACAACAAATAACTACATATCATCAAAATCGTTGCCTATATTAGGATCCTCATCATCAGTGTCACCCTCTAAACATTAAAATAAGATAGAAAAATCTTAACATGCCTAATAAGTGATTTTACTTGAGTGAAGGGTACATTTTTACTAGATTCATGACAAAAGAGTTCAACAATCAATGCCACCAACATCGAGGTACATAGAGGGCTTGGTGCTCTTGACTAAATGCCAGTTCCATACCCTCATACATGATAGAATCTAGTGGAAATGTTGCAATATTGTCAATCTTGAAATCCTGAAAACCATAAAGTCTACTGAATTTTGAATGAGACCTAGAATTCTACTTTCTTCATATGAAGTCCAATGAGGTTGGAACCACTCTCAAACATCTGAAACAATTAATGGCAATGTTAAAAATTTAAGTAAAAGGATGAAAATGAAAGATAAAGGAGAATGTCAATTTTACTTTAAGAATTTAATATTACCATTAATTAGTATATTACTAGCCTCCTTAACTACGTTTTCAGCCCTTGCTCCTTTGCTATGCAAATCCCACACTTTGTTTGCAAAATGACACTTTAAAACCCAAAATTGGCTTTTAATCCGTGATATTTTCAGCGGATAATATCCCCAACCCTTAAAACAGCGATAATATCACGATGTTGGTAATAGAGAATGAAGGGGCTTAGAAGGGGATTTTTTTATGGTCTTTTTTTTTTTCCCGGAAAAGCAATTGCTTTGCTCTTCAATTGAATCAAAGGCAACTTTTCAATACATATAGGCTCGAAGCCATTACAACATACTCATTATGAGCTTAACATGTCATTTATAAGAATTGTACCTGGATGGAGAGGATAACAATCATTCCTGACAACCATTCAAGCTAAACCAAATTGATTAAACATTTATGGTCTGATTAGTTAAACCCACTTTATGATTGAAGTGCAATTTGAAACGTTATAATGTCTGGGCAAATTTAATTTGAAAAACAAGCAAAGAGTGTTTCAATCCTCACTTAATTTGTCTCTTTGTATACTTTATTGTCCTGTTGGGCATGGTGTCTAGGTTTTTCTATTTCCAGCAGCAGATTATGTAATATGGTTAACAGGGATGTATGATATTGGTATTCTTATGAGTGAATTCTATTATCAGTGAAACAAAACACATGGCAGTATCATTGATCCGTAGTGGGATCTAAAAATAAATAAAGAGATAATTATTAAAAGAAAAGATGAATCCATGTGAAAATAACTCTCAAACTCGTGAGTCATCATTCTCAATGTATTAACTGGACATTTCCTCCAGCAGTGAGAAGGGGGGAAAATAGTGATAGAAACGAGGAAAACGAAGAGAAGGCTGATATCAAGATGACACAATCCAGAAAAAAATATAGAAATCCTTGCTGCAGTAGCAGGGTGCAACTTCAAGAGACGACCGTATTTCTCTCTACCTATAACTCTTTAAATTGTTCTCTTGATGGATAACGAAGCGTTCTTTTTGTTTTCTGAAATTTACTTTCCTTGTGATGAATGTTGTTGCTAAGACTTCTAATTTACTCAGATTTCTTGGTTTCTCTGGCATAATCTGTGTTTATAGAATGAGTATGCCATGTTTTATGATGTGAAACACATAAAAATGCTATGCTCTTTGGCAGCATTTATTTAAAGTTTCTTTAGTTGTTTTTATCTTTTATATTTCTCAAATAATTTTTTAATAAAATTTGAATCTGAAATATATATATTATTTTCTTTTTGATGTATAGAAAATCAACATTTATAGAGGTAGTCAATTTGGGGATTTGTCTCCATGACCTCCTGCTTGTAATTCACAATACTCAACCACTCAAACTAAACCACAGGGTTTATATTATTCATTAATGTAGTGTAGAGTGTGTGTATTGTCACTAGACTACAACTTGATGGGAAGTAATTTTCATTATATGTAAAGTTCATTATAATATCTACAAAGGAAGCCAGGGATTTGAGCTGTGACCTCCTACTTATAATTCACAACACTCAACCACTCTAGCTAACCCACAAAGCTTATATTATTCATTAATGTAATGTAATGTGTGTGTGTTTCCATTAGATTACAACTTGATAGACAATAATTTCCGTTATATTTAAAGTTTGATCTTATTTAATCTTTTGTCTTTATAAAAGGTTTCCAAATCTCATTTAGTTTGGGAAACAATATTTGAATCCTAGACAAAAATAAATTTAAAATGATTTTAATCAAACACTCACAACTCACATAGAATGATATCCTTCCAAACCTTCATAATCTCATTTAATTGAAGAAAAACTCTCTAAAAAATTAATTTTATAATTTCATTTAATTGAAAGAAAAACACTCTAAAATATTAGTTTTATAATTTTTACCAAATTAAACCATTTTTTATTTTCCAAACAAGCATCTTTAATCATTTTTCTTACATTTTTGAATCTTTGACTTTTCTAAAGCAATTTCTTCACTTTTACAATGTTGTAATAAAACCTTGATTTTTTTTAGTCTCATTTAATTGAAAGAAAAGCACGTTGTCATAAAACCTTGGTTTTTTATAGTATCATTTAATTGAACGAAAAAAGCACTCTAAAAGATTAATTTCATAATTTTTACCAAAATAAACCATTTTTATTTTGGTAACAAGCATCTTTAATCATTTTTCAAACATTTTTTAATCTTTGACTTTTCTAAAGCAATTTCCTTACTTTTACAATGTTTTCATAAAACCTTGGTTTTTTTAAAAAGAATTACTATAATGCTTAGTGTAGTATGTGAGTTTATTTTTTTTTGGTACATATTTTAATACCTTTTTAAAGCAATTTCCTCACTTTTACAATGTTGTCCTAAAATCTTGTTTTTTTTAAAAAGAATTATTTTAATGCTTAGTTTAGTGAATTAATTATTATTATTTTTTTTTTGTATTAATAATTTTTTTTAAGGAGTATGTCGCTTACTAAATTTAAACCTAAGTGGAGAGGTTAACAATTAATTGTGTCAACCATCCAAGCTATAGATTTAATTGACTTCCCATATCAACAATAGTTGAGTAAACAAAAAATTTAGTAAAGTAGTTTTATTCCTTTTTAAAAGGGTTTGTGTATAATATTTTCTTTATTTTTACATAATTATATTGTTATTTATTTTTAAATTTTTGTTATGGGAATGAAGGTTGTGTTAGTATCTTTTGGTTTTGTTCTTAGTTTTATTCAACTTAATAATAACTTTTATTTTTAAACATTATTTTAATTATTTTCCTTTCTAAATAAGAACAATATTAATTTTCGTATAAATAAATAAAAATAATATATAATATTAATGTTCATCCACATAACCTACAAAATTAATAAGTTAAAAGTTACTACCAATTATAATTCATCATTACTCATATTTTATGTATAAAACTAATACCCCATCCATATAGCTTACAAGACCAATATACCAAACAAAATTACCAATCATAATCCTTATTAATTATATCTCATGATTCAACTAATTCATAGTAAAAATGATTATATCATTTTATATTATTATAACATATCTTATTATATCAGTAATCTAAATTCCACCTTTAACACAAACAATTTTGTGAACATATACTTAATTATAATTTAGATTATTATTTCCTCAATTTCATCATTTCATTTCAATTTATTCTTCAAATTCTCTTCTTTAATTTTCCTTCTTAAATTGAACCCTTATAACTTTTCATAATTTCATTTCACTTTGTTCTTCAAATCATCTTCTTCAAAGCTAAGAAACTCCTTTTAGAATTTTTTATGGACCCAAAGACCACCTCACATCAAATTCTAATCTAATTAAAGCTAAGAAAATCCTTTTAGAAATTTTGATGAACCCAAATACCACCTCACATCAAATTTATATATATGAATAATGAATAAATTATAATTTAAATTAAGATTAATGGTAATGATAACTAATTTAATTATTACACAAATTTCATTTTATACTTAAAAGTTTATCTAATTACTCCCATACATCCCAATTAAAAGAAACTTGCACTTTCAATAGTTTTTTCAAAGGCCAAAATTCTTAGAATAAATATACAAATCTCAACTTGGTTGTATCTACTCAAATAGTCATGTAGATACAGCCACTTTTTGCCTAATCTTAGATTTTAGGTTTTCGTTTGCCTTTAGAAGATGCACAAATATTTTTAAATAGATTTTGAAGAGTTGTGTAAAAGCCACATGCAATAAAATCATATCTCACATCGTTAGATGTCTTGATTATTATAATATTTACATGTTTGTTTTGGACATTATCACAATGCAAGTAACAAAGATGTATCATCCTACTCTTTCATATATTCTTCATTGAAAGATATTTCATGGACATATCCCAAAATCTATTAGGATCCTTCGTTTCTAGTCTTTAGAGGATCTTCTTAGAGCCCTTCGGGCTAAAAGACAATTGATTTCTCTCCCAACCACACATAAGATTTTCTTTGATGCATACCTCACCAGGACCCAACATGCAAAACTTAAACACTCTAGGGATCTGTTCACAACAACACGAAAATAGGGAAAGTGGGCAGTCATTTGTGACCTCGTGGTTGTCATTTGGGACTCTTCCCCTTTGGGGTACTCTCGCCCCTAGTCCAAATGGAATTCTCGCCTAGATGGGGGACATGTTCGAGAGAGATTGCCCACCATCTCCATTGGTTGCTGAAATTGTAATGGTGCATTTGTGTCCTCACCGAGCACACTCCATGATGCGATTGGGTCTCGTGACCTCCTTTTCCTCACATAGACTCATGTGAGCCCCATGCGGACACCACCTCAGATTCATGGTTACCATTGGGTATGGTTGTGCAGACAAGAGACAAGGTCCAACAGTGTTAAAGGATCCTTGTGTGTCGCTTGTCTCATACGAGACTCCCTCTACAACTGGGTTACTATGGTGACATCTGACGAGCATGCCAGGTTTTTGTGGGTCCGGGTTCATCAGTATAGCACCATAATTCGAGATAGGTACATTGCAGTTTTTTATTTCCCCCTTGCCTTGTCACACTTTGCACGTCATAATGAGTCCGATGGAGACCCATTTCTCGATCTTTACATAGACATTTCCCACTATTCCACTCTTAGGGAGGTAATTGTTCTAGGTGACTTAAATGCCCATACCTAAGACATACAGGTACCCCTTCATGACAGAGTGGAGGATGTACTTTGCCTTCAGGAGATTGAGTCAGGATTTGTGGGCCTTCATAAGAACTTAGAAGACAAAATTGGGCCCCTCATAGGATATGGGAGACACCTTTTATAGCTATGTGAATCACATGATCTATCGATTGTGAATGGGCTCCCGTGTTTTTCAGGATCCGAGGATTTCACTTTCTTCCCACACAGTGGGGGGCCAGCATGGTCGACTACGTTCTGGACAACCAAGATCTCCTCCCTCACATCCAACACCTCTCTGTTTCCCCCCTCCCTAATTACCACACCCTTTTCACTTTCTCCCTCTACATCACCTTCCCCACCCACCCACACCACCTTCCTTTTCGATAGAGCTTACGTCGACTCATACACCACTCACCTTAAAGAGTTTATCCCCTCCATTTCCCACTTAAAATCATTGGACATGACCACATCCAAATATGAGATACTCTCCAAGGTTCTTGAGGAAGAAACTCTTGATTCCTATCCCCACTCTACTTGTCAGCATATACATAAGCCCACCCTTGGCTCTTTCCCCATGAATAATTGGTTCGATGATGAATGAAAAATCCTCCACAAACAACTTCATTTCACCCTCACTCGTGACCCCTCATCCTCCCCCGGCCTTTGTAAAACCTATCGCCAACTCCTTCATAGCAAAAAAGTGAATGTTCCTCTCCTAGAGGAGACATGAAATTTGTGCACCCTCCGTCACTCCTCGAAAGCCTTTTGGCGTACCCTTTTCCCTAAACATCGTGTCATCTCACCCGACCTAGACCCCCAAGACATGTTCTCCCACAGAACCTCCCTTTACGACATTTCTGGGAAACCTCCCACCCACATCTGTTCCTCGCCCTCTTCTTGCCATCTTTTCTCGGAGATGGACATCAAGAGAGCAACCAGAGCTATGAGCACCAACAGAGAAATAGATGAAGAAGGCCTCTAGGCCAAATTCCTTATGTGTGGCATATGTTCCCTTGACTCACAAATTGTTGATTTATTTAACCATGTTGTATGTTCAGGTTTCCCCCACTCCTGGACAAGAAACATCATTCACCATATTCACAAATCAAGGAATAGTTCTAATCCAAATAATTACAGGACTATCATGGTGGGGCATACATTCGCCAAACTTTATGCCACAACTCTACATCGACAACTCTCTAAGGATTTGGAACATCACCATCTTAGAGCTAAAGGGCAGGTAGGTTTTCGCCCAAGTTACCAGACAACTGATC
This sequence comes from Picea sitchensis, assembly GCA_010110895.2. NCBI lineage: Eukaryota > Viridiplantae > Streptophyta > Pinopsida > Pinales > Pinaceae > Picea > Picea sitchensis. The sequence continues at coordinate 30,610 of SNQJ01S0047546.1, read as the reverse complement.
ACATTTTCACACTCAGAGCCATTATTAAGGAGGCCCATCATCGCTCTTCAAAGATTCATTGTTGGTTTGTAGACTTCCAAAAAGCATTTGATACAGTTCCACAGGAGGCTCTATTCTAGAGACTTCATGAAATTAACATATCCGAGACCCTCCTAATAGCCATCATGAGATTGTATGACTCAATTATGGGACGTCTCAGGTTGGCTCATGGCCTCTCTGATTTCATTCAGAGTACCGTTGGGGTAAAACATGGATGCCCCCTCTCCCCGACTCTTTTCGGAATCTACATTGATGAGATAGAGTCTTTCCTCCACGACCACATCCAGGATGGTGATGGTTGCCTCCTTCATCAGGTGTTGATCTCCCTACTCCTTTTCGACGATGACCTGATCCTATTGGCCTCTACTCTTGAGGGCTTACAAAGGCAGATTGATGCCCTAGCCAGTTTTTGTGACCTCCAACAGTTGACGGTCAATTTGGGTAAAACCAAGGTCATGATATTCAATGCTTCAAAACACACTCTCAAAGACTTACATTTCTACTTCAGAGGGGAAGAAATTGAGATCAACAGAAATTACACCTACTTGGGGGTCCAATTTACGAGGCCTCATTTTGGTATGCAGCAAGCCCTCTAGCCTCGACTCAACAAAGGTTATGGGCCCCTAGCCCTCATCGAGAGACAATGTTTCCAAGTTCAATTTCAGGACATCTCGTCCAAACTCTAGCTCATGGAGGTGATTATCAAACCCACAATACTCTACGGTTCAAAGATCTAGGGACCGAGTTTGATACAGACAGATTAGGATAAGTTAGAGAGATTCTAGACCTTTCTTCTCTGATGCATCATTAGATGAAAACGTACAGTCCCATAGTTCATTATACATGCAGAGTTCGGTGTCCAACCATTCCACCTCGAGGTTATCTTTCGCTTGATCTCCTTCATCCACAGAGTCAGATCTTTCATGGACTCTGATTCCAGGAGGGAATGGTTACCCTACCTTTCATTTTTCTCCTCATAGGCCCTTGCCTTAGATAATTCCACAGGCCACACACAAGGATGGTTTTCATAGGCGTCCTGACTTCTCCAGTTGATGACCATCTCCTCAGAGTGATTTTCCCCTTTTAGGTACTCCTTAGATGCGTTGACCCATCTCTTGTCGACTAGACAGATAGTGAACCAAGATATCAGAGAGGACATATACAGATTATATATCCAAGTCACCTGGACCTCACCCCCGATGAGGCTGGGCCCAAATATGTCATTCTACTTAGAGCACTTCATGGAGTTGCGGGATGGTATCATTGTCTGCCCCCCATACACGTATAGACATTGGATGCATTCACTCAGGATCCCTTTGGGACAAATCTGGGTTGGTTCTCATCAACTCCGAATAGAGATTGATCACCATATCCCACGCACTAATAGGATCTACCATATGTGTCACCTACATGAGCAAGATATAGAGAGACACCTCACTTTTCGGTGCCTTGTTTACTATGAGATCCAAGGATGTTACTACTGCCTTTACAGAGACTCAGGGGACTCCCTCTCTAATTTCTTTAGATATCAGGATCAGAGGTGTGTATCTCTTTTCATTAGGGAGATTCTTCGTCACATATCCTAGCTCATGCACACTGCCCCCATCCAGGAAAGACCAGGAGGATCACCTCATACTTCTAGGCCCTTCCATAAGGTTGGAGCAACAAACCACAGTTCAAGTTCCAAATTACTTCAGACCATAGAGTGGTGAGACCTTGAGCCCATTCTCCCCCCCCGGTCTGAGCATGTTTGATATGGTTCTGCATGGAGTCACGGGACCATACATTTTCCACTAACCTAAATGGTGACATAGGTGCAGGACCATACATTTTTCCACACAACCTCGTCGTGATAGAGTGTTCAACTTCAGATGGGTTCAAAACTAGGCATCTCTTGCCCATCAGATCACCTCTCAACCCCATCAGAGAAGTCAGAGATCTATTTAGAGCTTCTTTCCTTCGACCTCAGATGGTAGGATAATTGAGCTTCCCCGCTCCTACATCCCCTCCAGGATCATATAGCTAGAGCCCCCTATGGTACTCGAGGACTCCGACAGTGAGCCAGCACGACCCCCATTGCCCCCCTCGCCATTTGTCATCATATCCAGGAGACATCGACCTCACTGGCTTCACCTTCAAATTTTCCTCTCTCGCCTAGTATTGAGTTGTCCAACTCCCACCATGGACACTCCCACTTTGTATCACCGCACATATGATAATTTTATATACGCTTTTTCCTTGGTTGTAACTAGACCTAGGGTTTCTTTCTTTATGATATTCTCAACATTATCTAGGAGATGCTTTTGCACTCCCACATTGTACCCACACGTGTTGTATTCTTCAGTCCCATTGACCATCCTTTGTGGTCATTCATTGGATATTGATAAAATGATCTTATCTTATCTTATCTTATGAATGAGAAGGTGGAGTTTTAATACAATCCAATCATTAATTGTTTAGCTCATAATCCTATGTTCTTAAGTACCTTGATGTATACCTTAGCATCTAATTCTTATTTTAGGTATCATGCTCTTAGTTATGTTTTAGGGTTATAACCTTTTTTATTATGTACCATTCAATGTTATATGGTTGTACTATATATGGTATATTATTATTATGTGAATATAATAGATTGACTTATTTTTTTTATTTTTTTTATTATTTCATGAAATTAAATACCATCTTTTTATTATATTAGGTTTTTGATATCAAATGCCACATATAATCAAATGATAAAAAACACTATATATGCTTGTTATTAATTCTTTGAATAAGTTATCTTCTACAAAAACATGAATTAACATATTGATCTTACAGAACTTGTTGGTTAAGGAAGATATGTAAATGGTGAGGTGGTTGTCACAATCAATTTATCATTCTTTAACATGTGGAACATCTTGCACATGCTAAAGGTACTACTATGTGTTTTAACAATGAGTCAAATCCATCCTTTTTTTATTGAAATGTTTCATCCTTTTTTTATTGAAATGTTTCAAAGTAATTGTGTCCTAGTTTTATGTTCTAAATTTATGTAATACAAATTATAAGAGGTGGTATTATCATGGTTTTTAATCTGCGATGATCCAAGGTGGAAATATACAAGGATCACTCATTATAATCTTTAAACCAACTTGGTTTGTCGTTATTCTTAGCTTTTTTTTATGTATGTCTTGGGAATTCTTGAACTATTGATAGTTATTATTAGAGTTTCTCTATCACATTTGGAAATAGAAATTAACAGACACATGTTTTCACTTTGCTCCATGGTATTGCAAGAGGTTGTAGAGTGCATTTTCAGCCATAGGTGCAAAGAATAGAGGCATTGCAAATAATGTATCAAAGAATTAGAGCACAAATTATTTTGAAACTGATTTTCTAATTTTCAAGGAGAAAGAAAGACAATCATTGATGGCCTCCTTGCAACAGATATGCTAATGACATTTTCAGATGTTGGGAGCCATTTTGAGAGTTGGTTGATTATTATTTGAAACATTCACATTTTGATTATCAATACAATTGGAAAGACTTCAATGGGATGTAATGTTTGGAAATTCTTGAAATGTTCTCAAGATTTCTTTTGATTGGTGAGAGTCTCAAATTGATTGGAATTTTTGGTGAATATTAGATTCTTTTCACATATAAAGTAACTCCTATGTGCAACCCATAAAGTGACAAATCCATGAGGTGCATGTGGTCTAATATATTTTCATTAATGGCCTATTAAGTAGGCAAACAAACAAAAACATCATAGCCATACATGTTCAACATCATAGCCATACATGTTCCCACTGGAGATTTTGATGCTAGAGATGAAATAAGGATCTTCCTAAAGTGACTAGTTTGATAAAACCAATTTGGAGAATACAAAATCTTTGAAGTGAGTTACACCATACGAGCAAGACCTAAAGAGTAATGAACATGTGAAGATATCTCTGAGCGCATTTGCATTTGATTCCAGCGTCTATAGTTGGAAAGAGAAATTGCATGATAGAGCTACATTCATTTGTTGAGCCATAGGCTATTAAAGAGACACTTCAAATCATAACATGTCTAGGGAGACTAACATGTGTGCCGCATTTTCAAGGGATATGTATAAGCCTTTTATTTTGCGCATTAGGTAGATTCACTAGTATCCTACATTGAAAGAGGAAAATATGTTCTTTTATCTTCATAGTAACCTTCCTTCCCTTTATGGTAACAAGAATTAGGCATGAGGTGAGGTTCTTGAGATCACCTTTAAGTGGTTTAGTTGAGTTAAAAGTAATAGGGGAGGGGCCATTAATATACTTTATTGTCATTTTGACCGAAATGCATAAAATATAAACAACGTGTTTAGAACTTCTTTGAGAATTATATGCTTTTTCAAAATTTTGTAAAGAGGGGCATGAGAATTAATAGATATTGGATGATGAAGTTGGATGGGAATTTTAGAAATTTGTTTTTTTTAATATTCTATATCATTGTAAGGGATAGTATAAAGGGAATTTGCATGAAGAGTTTTGTTGAAGTTCAATTTTTTTGTTTTTTTTTTATAGAAATGTTGATGATATTTTGAAAGAGGAATTCAAATATCTTCATTTCCTTTTTTGAAAATGAAGATTGTATGTTCTTGATGAATGCACCATTTCATGTGATAATGTCATAATAAATTTTGAACTTTTTAATTGGATTCTGTCCTAGACCCACATAAAATTGAATAAAGGCATTTAAAGAGCTTTGTGTGAGTGTCACAGTGACTATTTTTAATTATATTGCCTTTTTTTTTATATATGCAATTTCAGTCTACAACCAATTAAAGCAATCTCATATAAAAGGCAATCACCAATATCACATAAAGAAGGCAAGCAACAAGACACAATCAATGCTATAAAACAATTTTGCACTTGACAAATTGACACAAAATTCCACTTTGAAGCATTTTCCTTAATAAGGAAGGTCATTTGCAATAGTTTTTTTTGTAAAGGTCCTTGAAACCTTTTCCATCAAGATTTCTTATATGAATCCATTAATGTCCCTATGAGTTGAAATTTTGAGTTGGGCATGACATACTTGAGTCCATTGCAATTTGGAGTCTTGACTCCAAAAGTTGAAAATGATGGAGTTGCAAGAATCCCCTTTTCACATCACTTAGAGATATTCGAAGGACAAACACTTTATATTTGAAGTTATTTTCTTAGAGATCTTGATCTAGGCCCAAATTGAATAGGGGGGTCAAAGGTGTGTGCGATGATGACAATCTTCGTGTGATGTCGTTCATTGGTGATTGTGATGTATCCTTACTTGGAGCACTTATTTGGAAATTTATTTTCTTTGCTCAAGGCACTTTAACCAAAATGGTGGGTATTAAAGACTTGCTCAATCTTCTATAAACTTTAATTAACATTGCACCAAGAACCACAAGTGAAATTAGCAAAACTTCACTTAGTAATGTGGCTACTTCTATGCAAGTAATGCACACAAAGATTGATCTTCTTAAAACTCAAAATAGATCAATTCTTCAGAACCAAAATTGCTTCAGCGTTTTGATCCAATTCTTGAATCATGCATAGGGTGTTTTGGATTAGCAATTGTTGGTAGTGAAAAAGAAAACCTCGAGCAACATATAACTAAGGATGACATGGGTGAGTTGGAAGAAGACAAGAAGATAAAATTGAGGATAAAATTGAAATTTTACAACCATGGGAAGAGTTGAACTTAAAGAGAAATAAACATGGTTTAGGGTATGAAAAGAATGATTTTGGCTTTTTTCATATTTATAATTACTCTAAACCCATTATGTTTATGAACATAGGTTTTCTTGATGATGATTTGTAAAGGCATGCAATTGACGATCAAGTTAAAATCTAGAAAGAAGAAACTTGAGGAACATGATGAGAAGAATTTGGTGAATATGTTAATAGTGTCATCATTGTCATCAAGTTTTCCATGATGAGTCACATTGTTTTGATCTTAACCTATGTAGTGTTTGTAGGAAGACAACCCACTTTTTAGAAAGGTGTTAGAATGTTATTGTTCTACCCTAACCTCCCTACTTTAGGGTACTTAGGAGTTAGTCGATTAATGTATGTAGCCATGTTTTTTGAATAAGGCCCATTATATAGTTAGTGGATAGTTATTTTGTAAAACTAAAAAGGATAATGCACACGCATTGAATAAAACAGAACAACTACTCTCTTCTTGACACAAGATAATATAGATAGAGAAGATTTTATTTTATTTAATCAGAAATACAAAGAAAACATAAACTTCTTACAACCCTATCAGATATCGTATGGATTCGTACTCCTATAGCTCGTACGGACTGATAGTTCAATGGTATAGATCGGGTCTCTCCCTTCTCTGCTCTGTATGGCCCTAGCTCAACCTTTCTTTACTGCTTCTGCTTATTTTTTATGACTGTGATCCTAACTCGGCCTTTATCTCTAAGCATTTGCGATCTTGTGTCGTATCTAGTCGGCCATACTAGCTACGAGTTACACAGAGCCGTATTGACTCATCTTCTCTCATTGTCTAGCAATTGTGGCCTCCTCTATGTCACATGCCTTATGACAATAGGTGTTTTTCCTTTTGAATTCACTTAGGGTTCATGTGGGCCCCTACCCGGAAGTGATCCCATCCCTTAGATATTTTACTAGATCAATGGTTGGGACTTAATCTCTTATTGAGACAACTTAAGATTTCACCTTTTTCTTGTGATGGGAAAATTGTTCCTCACTATATTCTTAACACTATCTCTTAGTGAGGAATGGGTTTTCTATAACACCCAATTTTTCCCGAAAATATTCAAACTTTCCCTTTGGAAGTCCTTTGGTTAGAATGCCTGCAACTTGTTCATTAGTGGGGACATACAGAAGTTTTACTACCCCTTTTTGTGCTATGTCCTTGATGAAATGGTACGTAATTTCAATGTGTTTAGATCTATCATGAAATACTGGATTTTCAGATAACTTAATACAAAGTTGATTATCACAGTATATTGTGGTGGGATCCAAGTTTGTTTCAAACAAATCAACAAGAATCTTCCAAAGCCAAATGGCTTCACAACTTGCTTGACTAGTTACAATGTATTCGACTTCTGTTGAACTAAGTGCAACTGATCTTTGTTTTATGATGTACCATGATATCATGCATGATCCTAAGATGAAGCAACAACCAGAGGTAATATTCCTATCAGTTGTACTTCCAACCCAATGTAAATCAGAATAACCCACTAGTTTGACTTGGTCTCCTTGTAAATACTGAAGTCCATATTCTATTGTTCCCTTCAGGTACCTCAATATGTGTTTTGTTGCAACCCATTGTAATTTTTTTGGGTCCACCATATGTTGACTAAGTGTGTTGACAACAAAACATATATCATGCCTAGTATTAGTCAAATACATCAAGCATCCAATTAATTGTTTATAAATGGTAAGATTCACCTTTTCCGACTCGGAGGAATTTAATTTCTTTAGATTAGTAATCATGGGAGTGGTCATGGGTTTACAATCCTCCATCCCAAATATTTTGAGAATCTCAACTGCATACTTTCCTTGACTAAGGAAAGCTTCACCCTTTTGTTGTCATATCTCGACCCCAAGAAAGTAGTGCATTAGTCCCAAATATTTCATCTCAAATTCCTTAGCCACATCTTGCTTGCAGGATGTGATTATATTTTTTTCTCCTATTAGAAAGAGATCATCCACATAGAGTACAAGAATGAGAATGTCTCCTCCTTTTATAAGAAGGTATAGATTCGAGTCGACATCACTCTTGACAAATCCAATACTTTGTAAATAACAGTCTATTCTAGAGTACCAATCTACCAGTTCCTATTTGAGGCCATATAGAGCCTTCTTTAGGCGATAGACATGACTCTCTCTATTGTGGACTTCAAATCCCTTTGGTTGTTCCAAATAGACCTCCTCCAATGTTCCCAATGAGAAATGCAGTTTTAACGTCCATTTGATGTATTTTCCACCCCATCTAAGTGGAAATAGAGATAATCGTATGAATGGAAGTGCAATGAGATACTGGTGGAAATGTCTCTTCACAATCCACTCCTCCCTTATGAGAGAATCCCTGAGCAAAAAATGTAGCCTTGTATTTGTCAATGCTTCCATCCGCTGCATGTTTTATCTTGCATATCCACTTGGAGATGACTACTGTTTTGTTCTGTGGTTTGGGTACAATTTCCCGCACATCATTCTTTACTATAGAGGTATATTCCTCCATCATAGAATCCCTCCAAGGTTTCTTTTCGATAGCTTCTTCAAAGAATTTTGGTTCGGATTCGATCATTCTACTCATGAGGGAAGCATATCATGAACACCTTTGAGGAGGTACGGTTGTTCTTACTGAGGTCTTTGGCGACTCTACTTGTTCATTGGCTTCCTTCAACAACTGCTCGACTCACTTTGGTTTTCTTTTCCTAGAGAGGTTTGGTTTTATTTCTCTTATTGTTCCATTGTGGGAATATCTACCCCTTTTGATGAGGGTTTATCTTCTTGATTAGGGAATTTTTTTTCTGAAATGTCTCTGTCTTGACATGTATTTCAGAGGGTTCTTTATTCTTCAAACTTTACATCTCTGCATAAGACAATTTTCCTGGTGGAGGGAATGTATATTTTGTAGCCTTTGGAGGTCTCACTGTATCCAACCAAGATTCGCTTCTCTGTTGTAGGATCTATCTTAGTCCTTTTATCATAAATAATATGGCAGTAGGAAACACAACCAAAGATGTGAAGATGATTGATGTTTGGTTTCCTCCTAGTAAATGCTTCTTCAGGTGTCATGTTTCCCAAAACTTGGTGAGGGCTTCTATTTTGAAGGTATAATGTAGTGTTACAAGCTTCTTCCCAGAGAAACTTAGGAATATTCTGATCATGCAACATTTCTTTTGCTGCACCAACAATAACTCTATTATTTCTCTCAGACCCCATTCTGCTGAGGGGTATAAGGGACTGTCAGCTCTCTTTTGATCCCAACCTCAGTAAAAAACTTCTTGAAGTCATGTGAAGTGTATCCCCCCCCCATTATCATACCTAAGGACTCTTATCCTCTTTCCCATTTAAGTTTCAACAAAAACTTTGAATTCTTGAAATCTCCCGAGCACCTCTTCTGAGGTTTTTCCTGTCAAGAAATAAATCCAAGTTTTTCTAGAGAAGTCGTCTATGAAGGTGATGTAGTATCTGAACTTCCCTCTTATGGATAATGAATACATGGGGCCACATATATCAATGTGAATCAGATCCATAATGCCCTTAGACCTTGAATCTCTCTTGAGGAAGGGTACCCTTACATATTTTCCTAGAACACACCCTTTACACACTTCATGGTGTTTTGTAGTGAATGAGGGAATACCTGTCACAATATTACCTAGAATTATGAGAGATCCATGTCCAAGATGGGCTACATTATTGTGCCATAGTTCATAGTCTATGGTGTTGTTGTTGCTTGCTAGGGCATAGTGAGAGTCAAACTGAAATTTATACAACTTGTCCTTTCTTAATCCATTGACTTGTTCAGATCCCTCACTCAACCCTCTGGGTTTAATGTAAGCCCTTCGATACTTGAAGGAAACTTCATAACCCTTGTCTTCAAGAGTTGACACCGAGACCAGATTTTTCTTTAGTCCTAGAACATAGAGAACATCTGACAGATAGAGAGGTTTACCAGACGCCCTCTCAAACTTTATGGTTCCAAATCCTTTTGGATGGTAGGCATATTCATCACCAAGAAAAATCTTGAATCCAAATCCCTTTTCGCTTAGGCTGCTAACGTAGTGCTTATGACCAATCATATGACTGGATGCACCATTTTCTATGTACCATACATCGTTGGTTTGGGTGGAAGAGAGACAAGTTGTGCATACACCTTCTGCCATTTCATTTGTTGAGAGTTGTTCCATTTAACCTGCTCTGATACCATGTAAAACTAAAAAGGATAATACACACACATTGAATAAAACAAAACAACTACTCTCTTCTTGACACAAAATAATATAGATAGGGAAGATTTTATTTTATTTAATCAGAAATACAAAGAAAACATAAACGTCTTACAACCCTGTCAGATACCGTACGGATTCGTACTCATGTAGCTTGTACGAGCTGATAGTTCAATGGTACAGATCGAGTCTCTCCCTTCTCTGCTCGGTATGGCCCTAGCTTAGCCTTTCTTTACTGTTTCTACTTATGTTTGATGATTGTGACCCTAACTCAACCTTTATCTATGATAATTTGTGATTTTGTCTCATCTCTAGTTGACCATACCAGGTACAGGTTATGCAGATCTATACTAGCTCATCTTCTCTCATTGTCTAGCAGTTGTGGCCTCCTCTATGTCACACATCTTATGAAAATAGGTATTTTTCCCATCGTCTCTCATTGTCTAACACTTGCAGCCTCCTCTATGTCACACACCTTATGACAATAGGTATTTTTCCTTTTGAATTCACTTAGGGTTCATGTGGGCCCCTACCCGAAAGTGATCCCAGCCATTAGATATTTTACCAGATCAAAGGCTAGGACTTAATCTCTTATTGAGACAACTTAAGATTTCACCTTTTTCTTGTGATGGGAAAACTATTCCTCACTATATTCTCAACATATTTAATGTAAAAGGGCACTCTTTATCAAATAAGGCCAACTAGGTAGTTGGTACGCATTGATGAGGGGACCACAAGCATTTATGGTTTTACTATTGAGAATTTATTTATAGAGATAGGTGACTACATAATTTTTTTGCTGAGTATTTTTGTAATTGGAGTTTTGTTCAGTGAGAGGTATCCCCACCTTAACAAACAAGTGAACATTGTTTTCTTTCTATGATAATATTCAATGTAAGGTTATATGTTACATATTTCGTCTTATTGTCTATTGTATCTACTTTTTATTTATTTATATTCTTTGAATACCTTATCTATGATTCAATTCTAAGGGTTAAGGATCACTACAAGTGATATTAGAGCTCTTTTAGGAGCTAGCATGCATCTAGATTTTAGCAGAGTTTTTTTTTCGGATAAATATGTGTTATGGTGTCTTTAAATAACATATAGATCAATTGTTCAGCATGTAAATATTTAGTTGGGGAAGAATACACACAAAAAATACAAGTAGTGTCACCTAACACCTAGTTGGACACCCTTGTAACCTTTGTTGGTACCCCTTCTAGCAATGTTGCATCAAACAACACTTGTATACATAATTGTCTTCCATGCATCCTTGGGTATAATGGAATCCCTATAGGTGCACCTGAAACAAGCCTTATATAAAATTGCAACCATCATGTTGCTATAGTACACCAAGTGCAGTGCTCAAGAAGATCACTCTCGTGTACCAGTGAATTAAGTAGTGTGACAAAGGGTACGGTCTATCCTCCTTGGTTGGTGTTGTGAAATATTCGACTAAGTACTATTGTTGGAAACTAGAGAGTTATAGTACATGACATTCCTTTGTTCTTAGGACCCTAAAAACCCTAGCCTTTGCAATACATCAATGGGATTCCTAAATTTTTTACTATAGAAGGAAATTGGGAATTCTTTCACTATAATAACACTCATCATGGAGTAATAATCCCACTTGCGTAAAAAAATATTGGCTCTCGTCAAACCACTATGGGAGAATTATCTCGAAAGAATAGTTGCGTCATGGTGATCCATGGTTATACCTCTTGAGTAACCCTTTTTGTGTGGACCTGACAATACAATTGTTCATGATATATCTCAGAAGACTCCTCTCAAGCCACTAATTATATTGATATAAGTATGGGATAACACTTCGTAGGGATCTTAAGTGGACCCATGGTCCATACTTGTAAGATGGAAAACATGGAGGCAAAATTTGAGGAATTGCGAATTTTGGGTGTTGATCTCAAGAACTAGATAATATCATTCTTTTTGAAGAAAAAGGGGCCATAACAACATATGCAGCCACCCATGGGGGTTTCCTTAGTAAACATAGAGCAAAAAATTAACATGCACTTCTTAGATAACCATGGCACACCCTTCCAAGATTACAATGCATGACATCACTTCTCAAAAGTAGACATGAACAACTTTGATAATTCTAATCCCTCTGGTTGGGTTACCCAAATGGAACATTATTTCTCTCTCCATGGAATTACTGATGATCTAATGAAACTTTGAGTGGAGGTTTTATATTTGGATCTAGAACATTGGCAATGGTGGCAATGGTATAAGAAATCTCATGGTGGCTACACTGCCTAGAGCCATTTTGTGAAGGCCATCTATGCTTATTTTGAATAAGACACTCATTATTTGGGGTGAATGACAAAATCACACCATATAGGAACAATTATAGACTTTATTGCAGCCTTTGAATAATTAGTAATCTGCATGGAGGACCCCTCTGATTCCTTTTTTAAATAATATTTCATTAGTGGTCTCAAGGAGGAAATTAGAGCGTAGGCCATGATGTAGTGCCTAGCTACTTGGTTGTAAGCATTTGAGAGAGCTAAAGAAGTCGAGATGGTGACCAATGCCCAAACCAAAAGAGCCCCATTCGCTTCTCACACTTGCCTTCCTTTGGCAACCGCCACTAGCTCCTTTACCTCTTGACCCTTGAGAATCCAAAATTTATCCCTGTAATAGATGGAAAAATGCCATCGCCTCAAACGTTGATATAATTGTGATGAGAGGTATTTCAAAAGGCACAAATGTAAAGAACATAAATTATTTCAAATGGATGTATCCCCCCAAGACCACTCAAAATACTTTCTGGTGAAATACACTCCTGAACTAAAATTTGAAGAAACAAATCCTCCTACTCAAAAATAAACAACCTTATAGGCTATTAGTGAGGAGCCCCAAATTTCTCTCAATTCTTTACTGGATTTTTTTCTCCCCAAACTCTAAAGTTGATTGGTTACATCAAGAGCCACAAGGTTATTGTTTTGATTGACAATGACAACACCTACAATTTTATTCATAGGAGAGTGACTGAAGAAATCCATTGTTTTTTTTCCTCAGATGAAGAAATCCATTATTATGTCCATTCTATGCATTATTTTCAAATTATGATAGCCAATGGTGGTATGATGAAATGTGGAGGCTAATGTGAAAATGTGAAACTTCAAATTTAACATATTTACTATTGAAATGGGTTTGGATATCAAATAGTTATACACTTTAGGATTGGTCACTAGGAATTTCAAGGATTTATACATGAACTTCACTAAGGAGGTGTAGAAACATACACTCAAGGAGCTTAAATCTAGTTCCCTTAAAATTATTAACTTTAAATATATGAATAAATTATTAAAGAAATACCACTTAAACATTATTGTCTAATTGAATAGCATATCATTAAATTAATATTAATTTGTCACTACATTAATATTAAATAAATCAATGCAATAATATATAAACATAATAACATATTAACTCAATAGTATACAATGGTGTAGGCTAAGGTCCAAACGAAATGGAACTTTGTTAGCAGCGTTTTCCGTGTCTGACTCCATATCATCCATACATCATCTATGATTTGTGATACATACCATCCATACATCATCCACATCTTGTTTCCTACCACCATCAATTCACCACCTATGCGTCCTGCCTCCACTGAACCCGCTGCGCCCATCTCATTCCTCTGCGTCTGAACCATTTTGAGGACTCAGGGATACTCGGGAGAACTCTGAACCAAACGCCATAATATTATTATATTTGCGATTTGTTTTTTCTGGCTATTGGACTCTATCTCGGACTGTATATTGACTGAACTTTATTATAGACTGCATATTTTTTGGATGAATAGTGAAATACGTTTAAACTTTATTGAATAATGTTTGGTTTTTCTTTCATTCTAAACATTCTGGTCTCAGTTATATACATTTAAAATGGTTTGTGACTAAAAACAAATCTGGTGAGTTTTGAATATTTAATGGATTGCTTTTTGATTAATTTCATCTTGTTAGGTGTTTGACTCCAGGTATTTCCATATTGTGTTGTGTTTTTATTTATTGCTGAAGATTTAAAGCAAAGAGTGTTAAATTCATTTATTTATTGCTGAAGATTTAATGCACAGACTGTTGATTTAATTTATAAGAACATTACGGTCGTTGAGGTATTATATTCGCGATTTGGTTTTTCTGGCTATTGGACTTTGTATAGATGCCAGCTCTGATCATTTTTCAAAATTGTAACAAAATCAAAGCCTCTAGAAATTGCAATGTAATTCAGAAGTGTGTTCTAGGTAGGTTTTTTACGTCTTCGAATTAATTAAGAATTGCAAAATTTCAAAATGGAAATCGTTGTTTGAAATTTTTTAGCTACCAAACTTCAAAAATGTCATAATTATAATCTGAACAACTTATATTGCAATTTTTTACTTATCAGAGGTCTGCGAATCAAAACTGCAATCTGAGTAACGGATTGCTTCAAATGCAAATGTTTTACTTGCCAAACTCCAAAAATGTCAAAATTATATTGCAATTTTTTTTGTTAATTTTTTACTTAAATGTAAAATTAGAAAAAAATTAGATGTAAAATTTTTCTCCCACATCTCAATAGCGAAGATTCTTGCATTTCGTTTGAGGAATATGGACGTCTTTGGCTCTTGGCAAGTAAAATACTCTTTCGTGGAGATACCCAATACCCAATTCGAAACCTCTCTTGCAGGGGTGCTAGCCATATTTTGCAGGGGTGGAAAGGAATCTTTGCCTCCAATCTGTCCTTTAGCATTTTCTATATTCATCCCCAGATTTGGAGTCTTGCTCTTCATTATCAGAATCTGCCAAGCTCTGTCTTCTATCTGCCCTCATGCCAGCTTAGTTTGTATTACATGTTCTTGTGCAAGTAAAATTAGAAAAAAATTAGAGCTAACTAACTAAATAGCGAAGTTTCTAACCAAGGCCAATTCTCTATAGATCCAACTTTCTAACTATGGAAATCTTATCAATAATTACTTCTGATGAAGCAATTATCCAGAATATCATTTATGTGGAGTGTTTGCAAATATCCATGATTTGTGATACATGGATTCATAAGTTCGAAGGCCTGCAACTTCATCAACTGGTAATGAATCAACAATTTCTTCCAAGTCCTGCTGGGAAAGTTCGACATTCAATGAGCCAATATTCTCATCAAGGTTCTTAGCTTTTGTCGTTCCTGCCCAAAAATCAAATTGAACATAACACTTACTAGCATCACTAGTTATACTTTGAGAGATATCTTTACCAGTCAATGCATGCCCATTGAATAAAGAGAAATCTTAGTGATACTCACCAGGGATGGGAATAACATCATCACCTTGATGCAGAACCCATACAAGAGCTAGTTGACCAGGTGTGCACCCATGCTTTTTAGCTAAATTCACAATATGTGTGTAGAAAGTTTTGTTCTTCTCCAGATTTTCCCCTTTAAATCTTGGATGGGAAACCTAACTCCAACAATAAGAGGCAAGGCATTAAAATTTAAAATTACATATCAAAGGCATAACTCTGTGACTGTAGGGTGTCTTATTTTTCCTCAAGAATCTTCTACAAGTGCACTCAGTGGATCAACACATAGTGGAAAATTATTAAAGGTCAATTTAATTAAAAGGGTGAAATATACCAGGGAACTATTTTCTGGTAATCTCTCTACAACTGCTTTACCAAAGAAGAATCCCCTACCAAGAGGACTATTTGGTACAATTCCAATGTCCAGTTCCTTGAAGACAAATAGGCGAATTCAGCTAGATATTTTCATGAGATGTTTATTCCTATATGCTTGTTTAATTAGCAACTAATTCTAAGACTTCAAATAATAAATAATCATGCCAAGACTTTGCAAACTTTATAGTGAATCTTAAATTCTGCACCATTCCCGCCATCATCATGAATAGTGAATCCTTAAACATGAAACCTAAACCTAGGATCCTAAAGTAATAATTAGTAAACTGAAACCCCTAGAAAGCTAATAGTTATCTTTGGTAATAAATCATGATCCTCTAATCCTCAACCTTAAGCCTTATAAACATTCATCTTCTATTTCAGATATGAACACCATGAAAATTACATCAGCGGGACAAAAGCTCTGCCAAAGATTCGAGTATGCCAGCCCTTCCCTCTATAGGAAAGGAGTACAAATACTAGCATTGGCTCCAATGATGAGACAATTTGTATATTTTCTTAATACCCTTATCCTCGTTGGAATATGCAATGCTAAATCTGATTTGAAAACTTTGGTTTTCCCAAATACATTTCAAAAACTTAAGGCTAAAAAGCGTTATAGACACAGAGAGAGACCTTATAATCCAATGGGACATGTATACGTTGTAAGATGACCACTACTGACTAGAGTAGGTAGAAAATGCATTGACAGAGAATCCCAATGAAATGTAGCTTCAATATTGAAAATTTCAAAACTATATGCTAGAACACACAATAGAGAGAAAACCTTGTAACCCAATCAGACAATTATACATTGTAAGATTGATAATTACTCCCAACTAGAGTCGGTAAAAATGCTTACATTTTGAAAAGATGAAAGCTAAAACACACGATAGAGAGAAGACCTTATAACCCAATCGGACATGTATACGTTGTAAGATGACCACTACTAACTAGAGTAAGTAGAAAATATCTTT
>SNQJ01S0047546.1:0-13987 GCA_010110895.2 Picea sitchensis | reverse complement strand
AGCATGTTTGCAAGTATGTTTTCTCTTTCTATTAGTTAAATGTCTGTTGTGTTGTCAAGATATGGATGTCCACCACTTATGAACTTCAGAAGTTGCATATTTCCTTGCCAACATGCCAAAGCCTTTAGACCCAATTAGGTAGTACGGTGAACCTAAAGTTCAGACAAACCAACAGAGATTGTCTTGTACTCTGTGTGGCCAACATATGACATGAGGGGTTAGCTGATTAAATTACAACTTGTCTAAAATCCCAGGGCATGATCTTGGTATTTGTAATAAATCAACCCCAGAGAATATACAAATTGACCACAATTCTATTTATGAAAAGTATAAAAAGAGGGAACAGACCATTGCTACCAAACTTGAATTTGTTGTCAATTGAGTGGCTAGATGCTGAAGAAACATAGGCATATCTGAGACTCAAAACACTGAGAGGGACTCCATAGATTCACCTTCCATGAGGACTTCACCTTTCTTTGTTCCAAGAACTGGAGATGGGGCACACCCTTCCATCCGGCTAGTGGAAATAAATGCAAAGTTGTGGGGAGGTGTATTTTCTGGAGCGACATACTTGACTGGCAAGTGGATGATTAGGATACGTGGTAGAGAGATTTGAAACATATAATTCAGGGGCATTTATTCATTTTTCATATAACTCATATCTACAAAGATTATTCATTTTTCAATAAATCTACAAATTTCATAATTCATTTTCTCAATACACGTCACTTTTTAATCAATAATAGATATGAGGATTTATGTCTTGCATTGGGAATTGGATTCTTGAAAAAAAATGGTGCCCACTATGCACAAATAAAGTGTTGGAAATTACACTAATTTGATTTAGAAACTTCAATCTTTGAAACAATTTAACATTCTCATATAAAAAAGCAACCCGTTGCAAAAATTCTATTGATATACACTATAATTTCCAGCTTGAAAAATTCAACATAAGAGATGCAAGCTATAGAAGAATATTTCAATATTTCACTCACCTCTTGATTTTTTTCCTAAGGTAAAACTCACAATTTTTATTTCATCATGAAAAGGAAAGTGCATTCCGTAAGTGTTAAGCACAGACAAAAATTAACCTTCACAAGGCATCAAAACATTTAGAATACTAAAAATCACTAAGTCTAAGACAACTACTGGCCCTGAGGGCATACTGTCCCAATATTATAAAAAATAGCAACATTAAGTAGTCTAACCGAGTGAAAACTCATCTCAAGAAGCTAAGAAAGTCATGCCTTGGAGCATATACTATATTTTCAATAACATATCATAGCAGGGAAAGGTACAACATATTCTCATATACACCAAAAAAGGATAGAAGCCACAAAAAGAGATCATCACAGCTCAAAATAAAACTAGATCAGAGCTGGAAATGATTTGAAAACCTCCATGAACATCTACATAAGCTAGATCAAAACTGAAATTTTGAAACTTGGGCTGGACATGACTTCAAAGTATCCATGAATAGTTGCATAAACTGGGATGGAAATAACTTCAAGATCTCCATGAACAACTACATAATCTATAACATAACTCGAATTCAAGGAAATTGTGCATGAATAGGCCTTCAGACAGCTGGAAGCTTCTCATCTGCCCTGTCTTCCACCTCAAAAACAATAGAAGAATAAAAAATCAGAGCCTCTTTTGATAATGAGTCATCCTGCATATTAAGCTCTTTATAAACATGAGAATAAGAAACAAAAACCAGTTGAGTTTCAATTTGTTTGATGTGATCATATAGAGAAAGAAACAAATTTCTAATCCAGTTGATTGAAAGCAAGGAGTCACAAAAGATTTGCAGGTGAGATACATTTGTACTAATAACACATTTAAGCATAAACAATGAAGCTAACAATTCTGCAAAGTTGTTATAAGTTGGAACCATTCACTAACCCTGCTTTGAACCTTATAAAATGAGTGTCATAAAAGTATAATATACCACCATCACCACAAAAAACCGGATCACCTTGCAAGGCACCATCAAAGAATGATGGATTGTACAAGAAACGATGGTGAAATGATCGTTTCCAACAATAGATGGCATGTGCCAATCTTATCAATGATCGTAGATGTAATATGGTCAACCTAAGACATGGCCCAACATTAGTAATAATACATATTTTCCAAGAAATCTGAGCATTGATCTTCTAATGTTGAAAAATGTTATGACCTTTGCAAGCATGTTTTCAAGGCATCAATATAGGGTTCTTGCATGTTGAGTTCAACAGTATATGCATATGCAAAACAATGATGGATCATGTAGAAAGGTTAACAATCTATCGGATTTGTTGATATTCTGCAATTGCTAATATGACTCATATTTCTCCAATTCTTGACCTATGCCAGGTAATAATAAATACATGATCAACAACATAGCATTCTACTGGCATTGTTATTCACCCGAGGATAGGCTCAAAAATGAAATTGCTTAGGGTGGTAGTGAAGAAAGTCCAACATGGGTGGATTTTAGAACTAGAAAACTTACATCAACTATTTAATTCCTTAACCGAATAAGTAAGGACTCAAAATACCAAGTTTTTCAAATCATAGAGCCCTCAACAAACTATTAAAGCACTTTTGGGAAGGCCTCACATGATGATTAAACAATGTTGACCTTCTAATGTTTAAACAATATTATGACCTATGCAAGCATGTTTTCAAGGCATCAATATCAGAAAGGAATATAGGTGTAAGACTAGCACTCTATGGTGCTAATGTAATTTAAACAGTAAGGGAATAGGTTTCTTCAAACTATGCAACCTTACCTCAAAATAAAACAATTGCAAAGCCTTTTCTTCAAAATTCAACACCATAAAATATTTCCCTTCTACAATTACCTAGAATATATATATTTAACATCATTAAATTAGGTTAACAACATCCGATATAGTAATAAAAATAAAACTGAGAACAAATTTATGACAACCAATATTACAAAGATATGAACACATCCTATATGTCAAACCTTTCACATTAACAACTTGAGAGTTTCCAATTGGCCCAACATGTTTCAAAGGAGGAATATCAACAGGAGAAGAACCTGCATATGTAATGTAACGATGCAATTTTGGTCAAATTCCATCATAGCATCAAATAAATTACATTATAGTATCCAAACTTTGGTTACATCAAATACACCTGGCATAGTAGGAGAACTATAATGGCATCGTATCTGTCTACGTTTTCGGGTTGAAGCCACAACTGCAGAATGTTGCACATATATAATCATCATAACACTACAAGTAAAAAATGAGGATGGGTACACAAAAAATTCTAAACAAATAAATCTTCTCACTCAATCCAACTTGTCGGGGACAATAGGAGATGCATTGTTTGAGCGAGGACGTCCCCATTTGTTGACAGATTCAAACTGGAATGGTTCATATTCAGAGGGATGGACATTTAAATCAATTTCTAAAACTCTATTTCTTTTTCTTCTCCTTTTATTTGTAGGGCTGAGGAAACTCTTCTTTCGCTTGAGAGATGACTCAAAAGCACTCAGCCCAAGTGTGAAATTAAAATCCAATATGTGTCGATTATTGGCCTCATCCAACATCCTTTTAATCAAGTCCACCATCTCTCAGGTGTTCGTTAAAGTAGTAGGAGGACTATTTCGAAGCACATCTAGGTATCCCAACAATTCATCCCTAGCCAATCGAAGTTCCTCGCCATCTTGATCAAGACTTCCAATGGCCACATAAGTCATGTCAACATTTGCATCAATCATTGATGTCTCCATAATTATCTCGAGAAGATCATTGAATGCATTAGGTGTTTCATCATCAATTATATTAGGCTCTGCATTCTGATCCAATGATGGCTCTGAACCCTTTAACAGGAAGTACAACCACTCTACCTTTATGGTATGCTTAAAGGTGTTGCCACGAATAGACCATGGACATTCGCACACCATAAAATTCTTGTGATACCAAGTCACAAGATATTTTTTGTCTTGATCGGTTTGACTCCTCACACAGTATGCATGGGATATGCTTTCATGGGGCTAACAATCATCATCTGGAATTCTTCTAGCTTTCTCCATTGTGGATTCAAACAACTTCTCCTTCTTGTGGTTATTCAAATATCCTTCTTCTTTCAAAATGTCTTTGAATCTATAATACGACTCTACATGTATCAACAACATATATAGAAACCAATCCATTCTACGAGCACATTTCTTTCTTTGATCAGATAGAAATTTGGACTTCAATAAGCTATGGTATGCCTCCACAAAATTATTTGTCTCTTGATTTGCATGATGAAAATTACGACAAACTTTAACCCACATCCCTAATTGAAAGAACTGAGTTAGTGAAAAGACAATCTTTATGGAAGAGAAAAAAAAAAACAATAAAGTGGAGTATGTGAACTTACAAATCTTATTACCCGTAACCCAAGTTCTATGAAAATAATCCAAAAACTTTTTCTCATTTGCAAAATCAATGAAAAAATTGTCCACATGCTCGACCATTGATTCAACATTGGGGCAAGAGTTCATAATATAACTTAACCTGTCGATCATAACATTTGCTTGATCTAAAGTAGAGGCCAACCTAAAGATATTTTTTTTCCATGCCCTCCATACGTGCCAAATACACAATATCACTCGACATTGTGTGGCCCTCCTATAGGATTCAATGCATTTATGTGAGATAATTTTACAAGATAAATACAATTCACAAAAAAATCAAATGAAAGTTACTTCAAAGCATCGATTTCTGCCAATGCATCATCAACCATAAATGCATTGACTTTCCATTCGGGGCGAAATTGATAACACCTATCCATTAGTGGATTCAACCATGTCACAATATCAAATGTTGTATTTTGAGATGTCATGACCCATGCAATTGGTACCCCGCTTTGTTGGTCGTCAAAGGCCACAAGTGTGTACAATTGATATTGCGATATTCAATAAAACTCAAAGTCAAAGTTTAAGCTATCAATAACAATGAGTCACGACCCAAACAATCATTCAATCTTTCAAATTCACCTTACCCCATATTTATTGGTACTGAAAGTTGAATCCATTCCTATTAAACTATCATGAGATAGTTTGACCATTCGATCCAACATCCATCTAGTTTGAATGCCAATTATAAAAGGAACATTTGGACCATTAGGCTTCTGAAAAATAAAAAATCATCTGGTTGTTTTTTATACCATAGGTAACACTCATTTCATCTTTCTTTTCAAGTTGATATTTTCCTTTCATCAAGCAGTTATAAATATTTGCAACATCTTTTCTAGTTAAGAAAAAATCTCTACCACGATCTTCCGCATCCATGTCAAGATGTTGTTGAATGTGCTTTTCATATACAACATCAATTGCCACTTCCAAAAAAAAAACTATTTTCTACAAAAGAGACAATTTCTCTTGAAAGCCTATGTTTATGTAAGGACCTAGCCTCCCCAAACTTGTCATGTCGACCATGACAAGGCCATCCTTTGTCATCTTCATGCGCGTATGTGTTGTATGTAAGTATTTCTATTTCAGGGTCTTTATTCTTTACATTCACAATAAAGTGACATTGACATCCCCTCTTCTTTACAAATGATCCCCTGCATGTATTTGAACGCTTTCCTCTTTTATATTCTTGGCCATATGAACATGAGTAACTGCACTACAAATTACAACACCTTATCAAAAATTCATATATATCCATTCATGAATAACCATTTGTGATCATATATATGCCAAGTCATAAGATGCATGCACCAACTAAAACAAAAACTTAGTTAGAAATGCAAGAACCATGTGACTGTGAAATACTTACAACTCATATTGCTTGTGAGCGTTATCCCTTTGTGTTGGGTTTTTTTTTACTATTGATAAGAAAGTACAAGGAGCATCGGGATTACTTTCCTCCCCTCTAATAAAATCTGGAACTCAACCTAAAGAGATTCGTGCAACATGGTCAAATAAAGGTTTGTCTCGTCTATATACTTCAGTCCATGTTAAATCTTTGCTAGAAAATGTTGACTTGTCTTTTGGGTCTTGGACCTCAAGGCCCATTACAATATTCCATTTTTTTGTCTACCCATTTTGAATGGATACCTAAAAACCATGTGGCCACCCGTTAATAAAAATGTACAGTGACATATCAAATATTTTAACACAAAAGAAGTGTCTGCAAGAATACTGAGTGGAAAAATAGGAAACACCATCAAAGTTCAATTCCTTTTTCGCTTGTCAGACCCTCTTGATATTACAATGGTCAAATAATAATTCAAATTTCCAAAGGCATAACTCCCTCATACAAACTCCAATTTAGGTGTTATTGGACCGTTGGAAATCTCTGACAAGTAGAATAACATTGAGGGACCGTGAACTAGAATTGAGAAGTTTTAACCCCAAATGCTTTCATAATGCCCAAAACAAGCTTTGAAATTTTTAGGGCCCGAAGACACCGAATTAGGATCAACCCTACACTAGACTTTACATGTCCTTGACTCTATTTTATACACCAAAAAGTACCCAAAATGATGAAAAAAATATAGAATGATCCATGTTAGAAAATACCTCCCCACTTCGAGAGGATTTGGTTCCCCAAAAACTTTTATTTTTGTAAGAAATGGGATAGTTAAGACTCCCTTTATGTTGGTGTTCTCTAGGATAACACACACCCATAAATATGCTTGTTTATCTAAAATTTAAAGATAAATAACCTTGTGTGACCATCTTACATGCCCTCTTGCCACACAAAGTGTTTTTTTTTTTGAGGAAATGACAAATTAAATTGTCGAGTACATTTTTAGAGAAACAAAGTTAACTTTCTCAAGATTTAAAATGACCCATTACACACTTAAAAATTCTCTAGAACCTTTAAAATTGTTTGAAAAACATGTGACCAACCATTTACAGACAAAGAGGAAAAACTCATAAAAAAATCAAACTAAATAAATGATAGAAGTTTACAAAAAAAATTATTTTAAAAAGACAAATGATTTTACAATCATTTTTTGGAGTTAGTGGGTATTTCAATGGACCATATTCCTCTGTTCAGATACTCCCTAGATGCACCTGGCCACCTCTTACCTAGGAGGCGGGAGTTGAATAGGATCATTCGAGATGACATTTACAAGTAGTTTGAATAGGTCAATTAAACAAACCCCAAGGGAACATTAGATCCAAAGATGGCCTTCTATGTTGAGTATTGCATGGAGGCAAGAGACATACTCATCATCTGATCCTCATACACATCTCAATAGTGGGTGCACTTTCTTTGCACTCCCCTTGGCTAGTTCTAGGTGGGCTCATATTGACTCTAGGTTGAGACAGATCACCACACTGCCCAAACGAACAAGATTTTCCAAGTGTCTCATCTTCGAGAGGTCAAGAGAGTGGAGCACTTGATCTTCTACTGCCCCATCTATTAAAAGACTTGTGGGAAATTCTATCGTTTATTTCAAGGAGCTCAGACCCTCTCCACTTTCTCCAAGCACCTCTAGAGATGCCTAGCCTTATACATGTAGAAGGGATTCAAGCTCCATTCCCATGCTCTTGAACCTCCTCCTAGACTAGATTCCACCCAAAGGATTACTTCATTCTTTATGGTGCTCCCATTAGCTAGGGGCCAAGAGACAAATTGATAGCAACATTATTTTTTATTCTATATCTATGTCAACCAAAAGGAGCATCCCCCCTCCCCAACGACCTCAACAATATTTCTAGACTAGATCTATTACCAACAAACAAAGAGACCATCCAAGATTAAACAATGCTTGACCCCTTTCATACAACAACTCAGTGGACATTTTGGATTCGCCCCCAACTCTTCTTCTGGGCAACATTCAATATTGAGTTTCTTTCATTTGTCCTTAGATGTCTTGAGAGATGGACTTAGTGGACCATGAAATAATTGCATCATCATCATCATTTTCTTTTAGCTTACAATCAAAGCGATTTTGATGGAAGTGTTCACTGTGAATAATGTTTCTACATTTATGTTTATCTCATGGCTTCCAACGAGGATTCCCCCCAACTCAGTGGACATTTTGGATTCCCCCCCAACTATTTGTTAACAACAACATGTATCTTTATGTAAAGATATTTTCTACTTACTCTAGTTAGTAGTGGTCATCTTACAACGTATACATGTCCGATTGGGTTATAAGGTCTTCTCTCTATCGTGTGTTTTAGCTTTCATCTTTTCAAAATGTAAGCATTTTTACCGACTCTAGTTGGGAGTAATTATCAATCTTACAATGTATAATTGTCTGATTGGGTTACAAGGTTTTCTCTCTATTGTGTGTTCTAGCATATAGTTTTGAAATTTTCAATATTGAAGCTACATTTCATTGGGATTCTCTGTCAATGCATTTTCTACCTACTCTAGTCAGTAGTGGTCATCTTACAACGTATACATGTCCCATTGGATTATAAGGTCTCTCTCTGTGTCTATAACGCTTTTTAGCCTTAAGTTTTTGAAATGTATTTGGGAAAACCAAAGTTTTCAAATCAGATTTAGCATTGCATATTCCAACGAGGATAAGGGTATTAAGAAAATATACAAATTGTCTCATCATTGGAGCCAATGCTAGTATTTGTACTCCTTTCCTATAGAGGGAAGGGCTGGCATACTCGAATCTTTGGCAGAGCTTTTGTCCCGCTGATGTAATTTTCATGGTGTTCATATCTGAAATAGAAGATGAATGTTTATAAGGCTTAAGGTTGAGGATTAGAGGATCATGATTTATTACCAAAGATAACTATTAGCTTTCTAGGGGTTTCAGTTTACTAATTATTACTTTAGGATCCTAGGTTTAGGTTTCATGTTTAAGGATTCACTATTCATGATGATGGCGGGAATGGTGCAGAATTTAAGATTCACTATAAAGTTTGCAAAGTCTTGGCATGATTATTTATTATTTGAAGTCTTAGAATTAGTTGCTAATTAAACAAGCATATAGGAATAAACATCTCATGAAAATATCTAGCTGAATTCGCCTATTTGTCTTCAAGGAACTGGACATTGGAATTGTACCAAATAGTCCTCTTGGTAGGGGATTCTTCTTTGGTAAAGCAGTTGTAGAGAGATTACCAGAAAATAGTTCCCTGGTATATTTCACCCTTTTAATTAAATTGACCTTTAATAATTTTCCACTATGTGTTGATCCACTGAGTGCACTTGTAGAAGATTCTTGAGGAAAAATAAGACACCCTACAGTCACAGAGTTATGCCTTTGATATGTAATTTTAAATTTTAATGCCTTGCCTCTTATTGTTGGAGTTAGGTTTCCCATCCAAGATTTAAAGGGGAAAATCTGGAGAAGAACAAAACTTTCTACACACATATTGTGAATTTAGCTAAAAAGCATGGGTGCACACCTGGTCAACTAGCTCTTGTATGGGTTCTGCATCAAGGTGATGATGTTATTCCCATCCCTGGTGAGTATCACTAAGATTTCTCTTTATTCAATGGGCATGCATTGACTGGTAAAGATATCTCTCAAAGTATAACTAGTGATGCTAGTAAGTGTTATGTTCAATTTGATTTTTGGGCAGGAACGACAAAAGCTAAGAACCTTGATGAGAATATTGGCTCATTGAATGTCGAACTTTCCCAGCAGGACTTGGAAGAAATTGTTGATTCATTACCAGTTGATGAAGTTGCAGGCCTTCGAACTTATGAATCCATGTATCACAAATCATGGATATTTGCAAACACTCCACATAAATGATATTCTGGATAATTGCTTCATCAGAAGTAATTATTGATAAGATTTCCATAGTTAGAAAGTTGGATCTATAGAGAATTGGCCTTGGTTAGAAACTTCGCTATTTAGTTAGTTAGCTCTAATTTTTTTCTAATTTTACTTGCACAAGAACATGTAATACAAACTAAGCTGGCATGAGGGCAGATAGAAGACAGAGCTTGGCAGATTCTGATAATGAAGAGCAAGACTCCAAATCTGGGGATGAATATAGAAAATGCTAAAGGACAGATTGGAGGCAAAGATTCCTTTCCACCCCTGCAAAATATGGCTAGCACCCCTGCAAGAGAGGTTTCGAATTGGGTATTGGGTATCTCCACGAAAGAGTATTTTACTTGCCAAGAGCCAAAGACGTCCATATTCCTCAAACGAAATGCAAGAATCTTCGCTATTGAGATGTGGGAGAAAAATTTTACATCTAATTTTTTTCTAATTTTACATTTAAGTAAAAAATTAACAAAAAAAATTGCAATATAATTTTGACATTTTTGGAGTTTGGCAAGTAAAACATTTGCATTTGAAGCAATCCGTTACTCAGATTGCAGTTTTGATTCGCAGACCTCTGATAAGTAAAAAATTGCAATATAAGTTGTTCAGATTATAATTATGACATTTTTGAAGTTTGGTAGCTAAAAAATTTCAAACAACGATTTCCATTTTGAAATTTTGCAATTCTTAATTAATTCGAAGACGTAAAAAACCTACCTAGAACACACTTCTGAATTACATTGCAATTTCTAGAGGCTTTGATTTTGTTACAATTTTGAAAAATGATCAGAGCTGGCATCTATACAAAGTCCAATAGCCAGAAAAACCAAATCGCGAATATAATACCTCAACGACCGTAATGTTCTTATAAATTAAATCAACAGTCTGTGCATTAAATCTTCAGCAATAAATAAATGAATTTAACACTCTTTGCTTTAAATCTTCAGCAATAAATAAAAACACAACACAATATGGAAATACCTGGAGTCAAACACCTAACAAGATGAAATTAATCAAAAAGCAATCCATTAAATATTCAAAACTCACCAGATTTGTTTTTAGTCACAAACCATTTTAAATGTATATAACTGAGACCAGAATGTTTAGAATGAAAGAAAAACCAAACATTATTCAATAAAGTTTAAACGTATTTCACTATTCATCCAAAAAATATGCAGTCTATAATAAAGTTCAGTCAATATACAGTCCGAGATAGAGTCCAATAGCCAGAAAAAACAAATCGCAAATATAATAATATTATGGCGTTTGGTTCAGAGTTCTCCCGAGTATCCCTGAGTCCTCAAAATGGTTCAGACGCAGAGGAATGAGATGGGCGCAGCGGGTTCAGTGGAGGCAGGACGCATAGGTGGTGAATTGATGGTGGTAGGAAACAAGATGTGGATGATGTATGGATGGTATGTATCACAAATCATAGATGATGTATGGATGATATGGAGTCAGACACGGAAAACGCTGCTAACAAAGTTCCATTTCGTTTGGACCTTAGCCTACACCATTGTATACTATTGAGTTAATATGTTATTATGTTTATATATTATTGCATTGATTTATTTAATATTAATGTAGTGACAAATTAATATTAATTTAATGATATGCTATTCAATTAGACAATAATGTTTAAGTGGTATTTCTTTAATAATTTATTCATATATTTAAAGTTAATAATTTTAAGGGAACTAGATTTAAGCTCCTTGAGTGTATGTTTCTACACCTCCTTAGTGAAGTTCATGTATAAATCCTTGAAATTCCTAGTGACCAATCCTAAAGTGTATAACTATTTGATATCCAAACCCATTTCAATAGTAAATATGTTAAATTTGAAGTTTCACATTTTCACATTAGCCTCCACATTTCATCATACCACCATTGGCTATCATAATTTGAAAATAATGCATAGAATGGACATAATAATGGATTTCTTCATCTGAGGAAAAAAAACAATGGATTTCTTCAGTCACTCTCCTATGAATAAAATTGTAGGTGTTGTCATTGTCAATCAAAACAATAACCTTGTGGCTCTTGATGTAACCAATCAACTTTAGAGTTTGGGGAGAAAAAAATCCAGTAAAGAATTGAGAGAAATTTGGGGCTCCTCACTAATAGCCTATAAGGTTGTTTATTTTTGAGTAGGAGGATTTGTTTCTTCAAATTTTAGTTCAGGAGTGTATTTCACCAGAAAGTATTTTGAGTGGTCTTGGGGGGATACATCCATTTGAAATAATTTATGTTCTTTACATTTGTGCCTTTTGAAATACCTCTCATCACAATTATATCAACGTTTGAGGCGATGGCATTTTTCCATCTATTACAGGGATAAATTTTGGATTCTCAAGGGTCAAGAGGTAAAGGAGCTAGTGGCGGTTGCCAAAGGAAGGCAAGTGTGAGAAGCGAATGGGGCTCTTTTGGTTTGGGCATTGGTCACCATCTCGACTTCTTTAGCTCTCTCAAATGCTTACAACCAAGTAGCTAGGCACTACATCATGGCCTACGCTCTAATTTCCTCCTTGAGACCACTAATGAAATATTATTTAAAAAAGGAATCAGAGGGGTCCTCCATGCAGATTACTAATTATTCAAAGGCTGCAATAAAGTCTATAATTGTTCCTATATGGTGTGATTTTGTCATTCACCCCAAATAATGAGTGTCTTATTCAAAATAAGCATAGATGGCCTTCACAAAATGGCTCTAGGCAGTGTAGCCACCATGAGATTTCTTATACCATTGCCACCATTGCCAATGTTCTAGATCCAAATATAAAACCTCCACTCAAAGTTTCATTAGATCATCAGTAATTCCATGGAGAGAGAAATAATGTTCCATTTGGGTAACCCAACCAGAGGGATTAGAATTATCAAAGTTGTTCATGTCTACTTTTGAGAAGTGATGTCATGCATTGTAATCTTGGAAGGGTGTGCCATGGTTATCTAAGAAGTGCATGTTAATTTTTTGCTCTATGTTTACTAAGGAAACCCCCATGGGTGGCTGCATATGTTGTTATGGCCCCTTTTTCTTCAAAAAGAATGATATTATCTAGTTCTTGAGATCAACACCCAAAATTCGCAATTCCTCAAATTTTGCCTCCATGTTTTCCATCTTACAAGTATGGACCATGGGTCCACTTAAGATCCCTACGAAGTGTTATCCCATACTTATATCAATATAATTAGTGGCTTGAGAGGAGTCTTCTGAGATATATCATGAACAATTGTATTGTCAGGTCCACACAAAAAGGGTTACTCAAGAGGTATAACCATGGATCACCATGACGCAACTATTCTTTCGAGATAATTCTCCCATAGTGGTTTGACGAGAGCCAATATTTTTTTACGCAAGTGGGATTATTACTCCATGATGAGTGTTATTATAGTGAAAGAATTCCCAATTTCCTTCTATAGTAAAAAATTTAGGAATCCCATTGATGTATTGCAAAGGCTAGGGTTTTTAGGGTCCTAAGAACAAAGGAATGTCATGTACTATAACTCTCTAGTTTCCAACAATAGTACTTAGTCGAATATTTCACAACACCAACCAAGGAGGATAGACCGTACCCTTTGTCACACTACTTAATTCACTGGTACACGAGAGTGATCTTCTTGAGCACTGCACTTGGTGTACTATAGCAACATGATGGTTGCAATTTTATATAAGGCTTGTTTCAGGTGCACCTATAGGGATTCCATTATACCCAAGGATGCATGGAAGACAATTATGTATACAAGTGTTGTTTGATGCAACATTGCTAGAAGGGGTACCAACAAAGGTTACAAGGGTGTCCAACTAGGTGTTAGGTGACACTACTTGTATTTTTTGTGTGTATTCTTCCCCAACTAAATATTTACATGCTGAACAATTGATCTATATGTTATTTAAAGACACCATAACACATATTTATCCGAAAAAAAAACTCTGCTAAAATCTAGATGCATGCTAGCTCCTAAAAGAGCTCTAATATCACTTGTAGTGATCCTTAACCCTTAGAATTGAATCATAGATAAGGTATTCAAAGAATATAAATAAATAAAAAGTAGATACAATAGACAATAAGACGAAATATGTAACATATAACCTTACATTGAATATTATCATAGAAAGAAAACAATGTTCACTTGTTTGTTAAGGTGGGGATACCTCTCACTGAACAAAACTCCAATTACAAAAATACTCAGCAAAAAAATTATGTAGTCACCTATCTCTATAAATAAATTCTCAATAGTAAAACCATAAATGCTTGTGGTCCCCTCATCAATG
>SNQJ01S0047545.1:133862-154333 GCA_010110895.2 Picea sitchensis | reverse complement strand
CTTTCTTTCTATCTGTGGATTCATCTTTCACTACAATGTCTAAAAGTACAATCTCTTGAACCTATTCCTTATTTACCTATCCTTCCTTTCTTTCAGTTATTTTCCAAACCTTTCTATATCTAACATCTTTCCTTTTCTCTGTAGAATTTTCTTCATCTCATTTTATTGTTAATCTTGTGATCTCTAGTACCTTGTCTTTGTTCACCTGTTCTTCCTGTTTTCTTATCCATACTTTCTTATATATAATATCAGTATTCTCTTTCATGGAATTATCAATCATGCTTCTACAATTACTGGCTATGTGTCCATAGTTATGACATTTGTAACACTCAATGTTACGTGTGACCACATAGGCACGGTCTTCTTGAACATTTCATTTATAATCCCTGCAATCTGCAACCTTATGTCCAAATTTAGTACATTAAAAACAATGACCATAAAATAAATTTTCATACCTGGGAGTGAATGATCTTCTTTGTGGTGTAGTCCTTCTAAATTTTTTCTTTGACTGATCATGATCATGATTGAAGCTCCTTTGTGGCTTGAACATGGATGGTATTGTTGAAGATGTATCTTCAATAGTTTTCTTAGATTTTGGTTGACTATGATTCCTTCCTTTGAGTACTTCTACATAACTCTTTCTATTTTCTTCATTCTTCTTTTCTAGCAACGTAGAGTGCTTCTCTTCATTGTCTATAACTAATGTGGATGTTTCTGTATCTTCAACTTTATTGTTAAGCTTGTCGATTTTGACTCTTAGTGTGACAACTTCATTTTCAATATTCTCAACCTCTTCTTCTTTCTTCATTATCTGAGACTTCATGACCTCTTCTGTTCTCTTAGATTCTTCAAGTTGGATTTTCAATGCAATTATTTCTTCTTCCATTCTTCTCTCTTCTTGACCAAACTCTTCCTGAAGTTGGTTTAAATCATTGGTTCTTTCCTTGAGATGATCCATCAATATCTTTTCTCTCTTTTCCGTGTCTTCCTTTTGTGATGCTATGTTGGATTCTAAACATTTCTATTGATATTCTAGAGTTTCTTCAATTCTTCTGGCCTCTTCTAGTTGAGCTCCTAAATTCTTGATGACCTGTTGATCCTTTTCATAACCTTGAACACTTTTCTTTTGCTTGATCAATTATTTCCTGGATGACTTGTTTTCTTCCCTTTCTTTCCTTAGATATTTAATTGCACTCATCAATTTTTCTTTGTAATCAACTTCTTCTTCATCATACTCTTCCTCTTCTGAATCAACCTGACATAATGAACATCTTTCTTCTTGTTTTGTATCTGCATCATCTTTGCTATTTTTTGAATCTGCGATGGGTGAAGAATATATGTCATGTAACTTATCCCAAATCTCCTTGGCTAATGAACATTTACCAAACTTTTTTCTTACTGGTTTAGGTAATCCTTCCCAGATAAAATCCATTTCTATTTTGTTATTCTTCTTCAATTCCTTCTTGGTTGAAGTCTTTGCCCTTTTTGAACTATCATATCCTGTAACAACTGATAGCCAAATATAATGTCCCCGTGCCTGTAAAAATACTTTTTTCCTTCTGCTCCACATCTCATACTTAAAACCATTATAACCATTAACATTGGTACTCCATTCTCAGAATAATCCATGATCTCCTTACAGTGGTTAAACTGTTTCCTGAAGGAACCTTTCTCTGATACCAATTGTTGGATTACCGAGAGGGGAGGTGAATCAGTAATAGAGAAATTTAATCCCTTTTAACCATATAATCCAAGTGTTATATCAATGAAGCATTATCATCCAATAACTGGAGAGTAAATAAGCAATGAACAAATGAAAAATCATACACATACATAGTACACCAGTGTTTTACGTGGAAACCCAAATCGGGAGAAAACCACGGAATGTTTTTTCTTATATGTCTTGAAGAATTACATTCATTGGAAGCACCAACTTCCTTTGTTTTCTAGCAACAACTGGAAGGAGGCTCTAATCCCCTAGTTTCTCACTCTACAACCTGAGGGAAGCTCCAACTCCCCAATTCTCTGGCTACAACCAGAATTAGGATACAACCCCCTATGTTCTCCGACTACAACTGGAAGGTGGCTACAACCACCTATCCTTTCCCCGTCCTGCCACCCTGAAGTAGAAGTGGAATGATGGAACCACTGTCACACTATCACTGTGAGATATACCGCTGTAAAACTGTACCAATAAATCTTAACCATGCATCAACCATGCATCAACCTATACCTCAACCTGTAATCAACCTGTACCATAAACAAGTGAATCAACCATGCACCAACCTGTAATCAACCTGTACCATAAACAAGTGCATCAAACATGCACCAACCTGTAATCAACCTGTACCATAAACAAGTGAATCCAACCATGTTCCAATTATGTACCAATCATGTGTCAACTACTCATCAAATATGACTCATGAATATGTACCAACATCATCAACTATACACCTCATGTATATGCGCCAACTCATCAACTACTTGTCTCAACCATGTACTCAACATGTACCACAACCAAAATCCCTCATCAATTTCATCATCCAAATATAATTTGTATCTCTATAATAGACCTGTTGTATATGATCACATTCTTGCAAACCTTCCTTACCTTTAAAAACAAGAGACTATCATTTTCATCAAACTTTTCTTTAGTCTCACATGCCTAGTTTTGGATTAGTTAACAACCCTAACTTGAAGTAATCATAACTTTGAATCTGTAATGTATAAAGATTTGAAACTGATACACAATGTTCTTTAATGTGTTTTATGAAATTCCTCCAAGTTTCACTACTTGGAACCTCTCAGAAAAGGAGTTATAGCAAAAATGGCATACCTTACTGAATTCTGGCTTATTCTAGAGAGCGTGCCCCACACAAAATATTTGATGAATTGATCTAAAATTGTTACACAGAATACTATAGACTGTCCCCTAAGCAAAAAAAAAAATTCTGACTGAATTTGGATCTGTTATGGAGAAGTTATGACGTTGTTACCTGAAACACCTGATTTTGACTAGTTTCAGGACTGGCCACAAACCTTATTTTCCACGGAGTGTAAATAAAAAAATACAATGACCCACAAGATGAATTGTTTACCACAGATACTTGGATATGATTTTTCACTTGCATAGCAATTTCATGGTATGAATCATTATAGAAAAAAAGTTGTAGCGAAAATAGTGAGATGACCTGTAAATAATATACCTTAGAAAGCACCATCAAAAGAATGTATCCTTCCTTGCATTTTGGCCTTCTTTTCTTCACCTTTACTCGGAATTACGGTTTTGATATCTTTGGTTACCTCAGAAACATATAGATATTCAATATTCTCAAGTGTGTTTCAAATGAGAGAGCCTTGCCTCTTATATATACTCTCCAAGTAGCTTCCTTAAAAACATCTTCTAGGTCAATTGGCCCACTTTCCTTATTTTAGGGTTGGGTCCACTTCTAATTTCTCCATTAAATTTATTACTGAAATAATTCATTTTGTATTCACTTTGAATTATAATACACTCATCACTTCACTTTATTATTTACCTTTTAAAATCTCTTAAACCACTTTGACTATTTTGACCTTTTGGGGCTTCTAGATGACATATGAGGGTCCTCCAACTTCGTAAGGCCATAACTCTCAGACCGTGAGGAGTTATGTGACGTTCTACATGCCACCATAAATGGCATGACATGTACTATCCATATAGAATAGTATTATGTGAAAATATATCATAACTCATACCATTACCCATCAAACAAACTTGGGTCCATTACCCAAACATGGGGTATCCAACTTCTCATGGCCATAACTCTCTAATCGTGAGGAATTATGTGATGTTCCACATACCACCAGAAATGACATGACAAACATTATCCATCTAGGATATTTTCCCTGACAAATTCACTTTCCTTCACCTCATTATTCCACAATTGAGCATGGGTTCTCTTACTCCACAAAGTGTCTTCCAGTGAGGGCTTTCACCATAAGGGGACCACTTTGGAGTTCATCCATATTTACTTCTTATAAACCATGAAAAAACAATAATGATTCATATTTACATCAAACAATATTGGGTCCATTACTCAAACCTTTTTGCTACGGGGCTTTCTTCAAGGGTTGACATCAATGACAACCAACCTTAATGAACAATCTCCCTCTTTGGCATTGATGGAAACACTTTGATGCAATACTGAAATCATATCACCCATTCTCCCCCTAGAACCATGCCTTTTTCCTCTGCATCTGATAAATCTGCTCCCCCAAGAACCATGCCTCTGTCCTTTGCATCTGATAAATCTATTCCCCGTGGAACCATGCCTCTGTCCTCTGCATCTGATAAATCTCTCCCCCTTTGTCATCAATGGAAAAGGTGTATTTCCATCTGGGGTTGCTCCCCCTAACAGAATGTCCTCTTATGGTGCTTCCTTGTGTACATCTAAGACATATAAGATAAGCATTCAAAAAACATTCATTTTTGGAGTAGAAATAACTCCAAGTCTTTGGAAAAGATATTCAAAGGCTTCCCATGGAAGTGGTTTTGTAAAGATGTCTGCCACTTGTTCTTTTGTGCCCACATACTTGTTGGAAGGTCTACAGTTGGGAGTAAGCTTGTCATTGATGGAAAGAACAATGATGGCAAATATCAGCATGATCAACAACACAGTGATAATGGAAGAGTAAACTCTATTTTAGAATTTCGGATACCGGGGGTTGAAGTGTCGAAACACTTCACCACCGAAGTGGAAAAATCGTGAAGTGGGGAAATCGCAAAGTGGAGTTGAAGCATCAAAACACTTCACCACAGAAGTGGCAAAATGAGAAATGGAGAAATGATCCTAGCCGTTGGATCAAGGTGTGATCTCAACCATCAGATCTAGGAGGTGAATATGGAAGACCACATCAGAAAGGACAGTCATAGACCGTTGGATCAAGAGGATGCGTGGCAAAAGATCAGAGCTAGTCAAAGACTCCATTTCAGAGTTTCGCAAATTGTGACTTGGAGTGATGAGAATATCCATCTAAGGATCATCGAGATGGAAGATCATGAAAATATCAGGATCATCAGATCACCAAGAACAAGGACTGTTGATCTGAGATCCATCTTAGAGTCTCACCTATCGCGACTTGGAGTGACGAGAATATCCATCTAAGGATCAGCGAGATGCGATATCATGAAAAGATTAGGACCGTCAGATCACCAAGAAAAAGGATCGTTGATCTGATCTCCATCTCAGAGTCTCACCTATCATGACTTGGAGTGACGAGAATCTCCATCTAAGGAACAGCGAGATGCGAGATCGCGAAAATATCAGGACCGTCGGATCACCAAGAACGTGGACCATTGATCTGAACTCCATCTCGGAGCTTCGCCTATCGTGACTTGGAGTGATGAGAACCTCCATCTTAACAACGATATGCGAAATTGTGATTTAATCGTAGCTATTAGATCAAGGTGTGATCTGGACCGTTGATCTGACCCCATTTTTGAGTTTCGCGAATCGTGACTTAGAGAGGCAAGAAACATAACCACAAGAATGTTGAAATCATGATATGACCATAGTTGTTGAATCAAGATCAGATCTGAACCATCGAATCATAAGACAAGTGGAAAGCAATTGGAATTTTGTTGACCTGGATTCAATGGAGCATGGTGTGGAAGATTGCGAAATATGAAGTGCCTTTTTGGCACAGCCTATGGTCACCACCGATGGTCACGAGAAGGGAGGGAGTCAGTTCAAATAAGCTCCATTTCGGGTTTTCGGGGATCACAACTTGGAGAGTCGAGATGCCTCATCTCCAGATTCACGAAATGTGAAATCATGAAAGCGCGTGGTCACATCCATTGGGCACATAGATGGAAGATGGAGGAAGAAACTAGAGGTGCTAAGCTTCACCACAGGGATCCTGAAATGACAAATTACGAAATGGAAAAATAGGCACAAGATTCTTTATTCTTAATATAACGATTCAGGTGAAGTTGAACAAGATCGAAGGTCTACTTTTGCGCTTCTCAGTGTAATAGCTAAAACAAATGATGATCTCTGCCAGAGGACTCGAAGAGGATTGAGTGTGATCGCCAAAGAAGATGAAGAGTCTCAAGCCATCTTCCAGTGGATTGAGGATTATTGATACAGGCGATTGACAGATGGAAGGCGATTGAAGTCTGTAGCTGAAAATAGAAAGGATAAGCTCATCTAAGACAGAGAATACGAAGAGTCTCGACTGCCAGAGAGGTTGAGGAATCTCAGCATGACATCCATTGATACTGAATGCGTGGGAAAACAGCTAGAGAAGCTGAAGGGTTACCATGATGATCAGACAGAGCACTCAATATGTGGAGGAGATGAGCGCAGTGTGAGTAGGCAGAGGGATTGTGTGCATTGCATGCACAAGTAGCATAGAAGCTATAAGTACACCATACAAAGAAGAGTTGTGGGTTGTTGGTGTAGCTGTGATTGTCGTTGTTGAATGTGATTCATGCGTGAAGAAGGAGGGGAGTGCAGCAACTGAATTGAACATAAGAGAAACTTTGTAGTGAATGGACATGGCGTACAGAGAATAAAATACAAAAAGAATAGACAATGTAAGTCATGTGTGTAGGAAGGCAATAAGGTAGACAGAGAAACGAAATGCAACAGAACAGTGATGAGTCTAGTAAGCCATTGTTGAATATTATATCATTATAATGAGTTTGAGTAGAAAAGATTTATAAAACAGGGTGGTAGGGAGGTGCTAGGGAGGATTTTTGTTCTCATAGGTTCAAGTGGGTGCTTGAACACAGGGAGTTGTAGCTTCCTTCTATTTGGTGCTAGAGAAACCAAGGAGTTGGTGCTTCCTTCTAGTTGGTGCTAGAGAAACCAGGGAGTTGTAGCTTCCTTCTAGTTGGTGGTAGAGAAACCAAGGAGTTGGTGCTTCCTTCTATTGAGTGCTAGAGAAAACAGAGAGTTGGTGCTCTCAACAAGTTGCAGCTTGCAAAACAGAGGTTGTAGCCTCACAATGAGTTGGTGCTCATATGTACGATAATATAAAGAATGTAAATAATACTTATCATATAAAGAAGAAGAGGTTTTTACCCTGTATGGGTTTCCTTGGGAAATATCTGTCTCTGTGTTTCTCATATATGTGACTGATGTTGAATGTGCCATTGTTATATGTGAATCATGTTGAATGTGCCATTGTTTATTTCCTCACATTATTGTCTTCATCATTGAGTGCCTTGTAAAGATTTTAAAAAGAAGAAAAAATTGTTTAAGCACGGTAACAACTGATTCACTCCCCCTCTCTGCCTGTCCAACAATTGGTATCGAGCCAACCCCTATCTAAGGGCAGATCCTAGAGATTAAACATGTCAAGCCATGAAGGAAATTCAACCAATAAGGCCCTCTATTCAATGGAACAAACTTTTGCCTCTCTAGAAAGTTAGAATGAGAACTCACATAATGTCAGTTAGTGCATGTCCTGAAATGGTAGATGATATGTAAAGCCAATTGTGCTAGCTAATAAGGATGATAAACTAGAATTTAGCTTCAATGCTAAGGATATGAGTACTATCTTGAGTGGGCTTGCGTAAGCAGAATTCATAAAGATACACCTAGGAACCGCCAAAGAAATATGGGACAAACTCATAAGCGCCTATGAGGGTAATGAGAAGGTAAAGGATGCAAAGCTTCAAACCTATAGAATACGCTTGAAATAATCAAGATGAAGGGAAGATGAAATTGTTGGAAAATACTTTCCGAGAGTAGAAGAAATGGTAAATGCAATGAAGGGCACTGGTGAAACAATTGATGAACCCTCTTCTTTAGTTCAGAAATCTTGAGAACTCTCCCAAATAGGTTCAACCCGGGTCTCTCGGCTATAGAAGAACTTAATGATCTAAAACCTTTGGAATTCGATCAACTACTAGGAACATTGATCAGATATGAAATGAGAATAGTTAAAGATAAAATCACCTCAAGATAAGCATCATTCAAAGCGTGATAAGAATGAGGGATTCTGAGCCCGAAGGAAATTGAAGCAAAATTTGTGAAGAGACTGAAGAAGGATCAAACAAATACAAAGGTAAATCCTTTCAACGTTTCAAATTGGTAGGATAGGTCTATTTGCAAATAAATGTCCCCACAAAGGAATGGATCAGACTTATGATGATGAGGAGAAATACAAACACAAATTTCTTTCAAGAGAATAACTTTAAGAAGAAAAGCCTTTATGTGAAACAATGATGATGATCCTTCAGATGATGAAGACAATGATTCATCTATTGAATATAAACTAAATGAATTCATACTTATGGCCAAAGAGGACTATGACAATAACAACATAGAGTGGTGTTAATGAAGAAGTTGTGGTTGACATGGAAGGAGAACTCATCAATGCACTGGAAGAAATTGATGTGCTAAGAATCAGAAATGTAAAGCAAAGATAATTGTTGATACAGTTTGAGAGAGATAGTAAAGAACCTGGTGAAGACGTTGTCCTACTAAAGTAGAATTGGAAGAGGCAAAGAAAATCAAGAGATTCTGAAACAACAAATTTATTGAAAAGAAGGCAAGATGTGAAGCATTAGAACAAGAAGTAGTGAAAACGAGGAAAGAAATGGAGAAGCTTCAATCCTTGTATAATTAGAATCTATCAACTATCAAAGCCTTAGAATGACTAGCCACCATTTTGAATCAACAAAAGAATCCAATGTTGAAAACTAGCTTGGGTTATGAAGAGCCATCAAGCAAAGCTGGTAAGCCAGAAATGAAGAACCCATCAAGTTTGTCAAAAGTACAACCAATGACAATAAACCCATGAGACAAAGGAAGACACCAACCAATTTAGTCACCGAAAGCAAGGTAAAAGATCTCTAGGATCCTAATCAGAACAAAGAAGCAATGCACTCACTAAAAGACGCCATCACTGAAGAAATTGATTTGCCTAAAGAAGAAACCATTTTCCGTGTACAAAGAATTTTTCTATGGCTATTGTTTCTACTCGTATACTTTGGTCACAAAGTTAGAATTGTTCCTTAAGACTTAGACATGATCAATTAAGATTTCACAGGAAAAATACCTGCCACAACAAAGGATGATGCACCAAGTAACAAACCTTCACCGATTGCCAATTACCAAATTAAGTCCAGTGACATGCAATCAAAGAGGTCAAGAAATAATCAACAAATAATGAGCAGACAACGCTACACCAATAAGTTTGACCTCGTCAATAATGAGATTGAATGCTACATCTGCCATAACCATGGACATAAATCCATTTGAATGTCATTAAGGAACATGAACCGTGATTTGAAACTCGCTAAAAATGTCAAGTTTTGGAAGAAGAAGGAAAGTGACAAGTGTGAATTAGTGTTGTCCACTCAAAGAAAAACAAACACTTGGTATATAGATGATGTCTAAACATTACGATGGGATACAGAGGCAAGTTTCTATCTCTAAGGAAAGAAAATCAGAAACGAACCTTTGGAAATGATGCCCAGGAAAATAAAGGGCAAAGGAATGGTGATCTATGTAATGGGAAAGGAAAGCCCAAGATGTTCTACTTCAGTGGGTCAAATAATCACTCAAAGTGTAAGCCAGATGTGTGATATAGGATGTGAAGTGTTGTTCACGCCCAAGGACTACAAGATAAATTCTATAAACTCGACAAGTGGTGGCTAAAGGCATATGAGGATTTAAAATAATGTATATAAAGCCGAAGAAAATAGAGAAGAATGTCATCTAAGCAAACATGATGAAATCTAGTTATGGCATAGGAAGCTTGGACATCTAAACTGGACCACTTAATCAAACTCAAAAAACCTTTGGATATTAAAAGATCTTCCACAATATCAAAGCCCCAAGATTCACTGTGTGTAAATCCTATCAAGTAGGGAAGCAAAACAGACACGCTTTAAGTCCAAGAGCTTCACTTCAACAGAGAAACCACTCCAACTAGTTCATATGGATTTATGTGGACCATCAAGATAGGAAGGCACAGGGAAAGAAAACTACTTCATGTTGATTATCAATGATTACTCCAGACTTACTTGGGTTGCCTTTCTCAAAGAAAAAGCTGAATCATTTGAGAATTTTAAAATATTTAAGGCTTTAACAGAGACTCAAACAGGAAAGAGGTTAAAGGCAGTAAGATCAGATCGGGGAGGAGAGTTTATTTCAAGAGACTTCAAGGAACTCTGCGATGAACATCGGATCAAGAGAGAATACACAATCCCAAGAACTCCACAACAAAATGGGGTTGTTGAGAGGCAAAACAGGACAGTGCAGGAAATGGCCAGGTCAATGATGAATGAGAAGAACATTGGTCAAACCTATTGGGTAGAAGAAATACACATAGCAGTCCATGTGCTTAACAAAGCCCACCTCAGACCACAAAGTGACAAGACACCTTATGATTTGGAAGAATAATGATGAGAACCTTAAAAAATATGATGACAGGGTTGATGAAGGTATCTTCTTAGGGTATGCTACAAATAGTAAAGGATATAGATGCTATAATAAGAGGCTGCATAAAATGGTTGATTGTATTGATGTAAAAATTGATGAAGGAATCTGAGCAAGAGAGGTGTACAATAATGAGTCTTCTACAGAAGACACAACTAAAGATGAAGATGAACAAGTCCAAGAATCAGAAAACAAAGACTCTGAATCAGATGAAGACTCAGACACTCAAACAGACTCAAATCAGTAGTCAACTACAAATTCCTCCTCCATAATCATTCAAAAGAATCATCCTGCAAGTCAGATAATTGGATAAAAAGACAAAGGTGTACAAACCAGGAGAAAGCTAATAAAAAACACCGAACAATATCATATAGCTTTCATATCCATGATGGAACCCAAGAATTTTAATGAAGCTAGCAAAGATGACCACTGGGTTAAAGCAATGAATGAAGAACTTGATCAGATTGAGAAAAAAAATAGGTGGGAGATGGTTCAAAGACCTGAAGGTAAAAATGTCATTGGCTCCAAATGGATCTTTAAGAATAAGTTGAATGAGCAAGGACAAGTTATCAGGAAAAAAGAAAGTTTAGTCTATAAAGGCTATGCTTAGATAAAAGGACTGGATTTTGGTGAAACATTTACGCCCGTAGCAAGATTAGAAGCTATCAGAATGTTTCTTTCCTATGCTTGTCATAAAAGGTTTAAAGTCTACCAAATGGATGTCAAGTCAACCTTTCTAAATGGAGATTTAAGTGAAGAAGTCTATATGGAACAACCAGAGCATTTCAAACTGTCTGATAACCCTGACATAGTATGCAAGCTGAAGAAATATTTATATGGTTTAAAACAAGCCCCTCGAGCCTGGTATCACAGACTGGATACGTGTCTCAAAGACAAAGGGTTCAAGAGAGGAACAACTAACAACAATCTATATATTAAAACAAAGGATAATAATTTTCTCATCGTACTGGTCTATGTAGATGACATCATATTTGGATGTAATAAGGATTCATTAGTACAATGGTTTGCTTCTGCCATGGAGTCTAAATTTGAAAAGTCTATAATAGGAGAACTATCATTTTTTCTTGTTCTACAAATTACTCAGAGGCCCGAAGGGATGTTCATTTCTCAAGAAAAATATCTAAGAGAAATGCTGACAAAGTTTCAAATGGAAGATTCTAAACCTGTGGATACACCTATGGTAGCTGGATGTAAATTAAGCAAGGATAATGATTCACCTGATGTTGATCAAAGCTCATATCGATTAATGATAGGAATCCTGTTGTACATCACACCATCTCGCCCATACATAATGCATGATGTAGGAATGGTAGGAAGATATCAGGCTGCACCTAAACAGAGTCATTTGCAAGCTGTCAAAAAAATATTCAGGTATTTGAAAGAAACAATGACTTATGGTCTGTGGTATCCCAGAAATCAAAATCTTCAGCTAACTGCTTATTCAAATGCAGATTGGGCAAACTGTGTTGATGAGAGAAAAAGCACCAGTGGAGGAGAATTCTTCCTGGGTGACTCCCTAGTAGCCTGGCTTAGTAAAAGACAAGGTTCCATTTCTCTATCAACCACAGAGGCAGAGTACATTGCTGCTGCTACCTGTTGCACTCAGGTATTATGGATGATTCAGACACTTGCAGACCTGGAGGCAAAATACACTGGACCGATCCTAATTCATTGTGATAACACTAATTCCATTAGTGTGTCTAAAAATCCTGTATTCCACTCCAAGACCAAGCATATTCCCATAAAATATCATTTTCTGAGAGAGCAAGTCTCCAATCAGATTGTTCAGGCCAATTACATTCCAACCACAGAACAAATTGTAGACATTTTTACTAAACCTCTACCCAAGACACCATTTGAATATCTCAGATAGAAGCTGGGTTTTATCCCATCTCACATGTAGGAAAGTCCATCCTATCAGGGAGAGTCTTGTATTGATTGCATATCTGATACCTCATAAAATTACTGCAACAGCTCACAGGGAGCATGTTTTCTTTGACATTGATGCCAAAGGGGGAGAAAAGGAGTTGTTCATATCGGATGCTATAGTTGGAGGTCCAAACAAATTAGCACAGCCATTCAGGGTTGCCATCAATGCCAAAGGGGGAGATTTTTGGAAGGTCTACAGTTGGGAGTAAGATTTTCATTGATGGAAAGAACAATGATAGCAAAGATCAGCATGATCAGCAGCGTAGTGATAATGGAAGAGTAAACTCAATTTTAGAATTTTGGATACCAGGAGTTGAAGTGTCGAAACACTTCACCACCAAAGTGGCGAAATCGCGAAGTGGAGTTGAAGCGTCGAAACACTTCACCACAGAAGTGGCGAAATGCGAAGTGGAGAAATGATCCTAGACATTGGATCAAGGTGTGATTTGGGCCATCAGATCCAGGAGGTGAATATGGCAGACCACGTTAGAAAGAAAAGTCGTGGATTGTTGGATCAAGAGGACGTGTGGCGAAATATCAGAGCTAGTCAAAGAATCCATTTCGGAGTTTCACAAATTGCGACTTGGAGTGACAAGAATCTCCATCTAAGGATCAGCGAGATGTGAGATCATGAAAATATTAGGATCGCCAGATCACCAAGAATGAGGACCGTTGATCTGAGCTCCATCTTGGAGTCTCGCCTATCACGACTTGGAGTGACGAGAATCTCCATCTAAAGAACAATGAGATGTGAGATCGCAAAAAGATCAAGACCATTGAATCACCAAGAACATGGATCGTTGATCTAAGCTCCATCTCGGAGCTTCGCCTATCGCGACTTGGAGGGATGAGAACCTCCATCTTAGGAATAGCGATATGCGAAATCACGATTTAATCACAACCATACGATCAAGGTGTGATCTGGACCATTGATCCGACTCCATTTCGAAGTTTCGTGAATCACGACTTGGAGAGGCAAGAAACATAACCACAAGAACGCCAAAATCATGATATGCAAAATCACGATATGATCCGAGTTGTTGAATCAAGATCATATCTGAACCGTCAAATCATAGGATAGATGGCAATCGATTGGAATTTCACTGACTTGGAGTCAATGGAGCATGGTGTGGAAACTTGTGAAATATGAAGAGCCTTTTTGCAACAACCTATGGTCACCACCGGTGGTCACAAGAAGGGAAGGAGTCAGTTCAGATAATCTCCATTTCGGGGTTTCGGGGATCGCTACTTGGAGAGTTGAGATGCCTCATCTCTAGATTCACAAAATGCGAAATCGTGAAAGTGCTTTATGCATAAGCACGTGGTCACATTCATTGGGCACATCGATGGAAGATGGAGGAAGAAGCTAGAGGTGCTAAGCTTCACCAAAGGGATCCCAAAATGCCAAATTACGAAATGGTGAAACAGGCACAAGATTCTTTATTCTTAATCCAACGGTTCAAGTGAAGTTGAGCAAGATCAAAGTGCTACTTTTTTGCTTCTCAGTGTAACAACTAAAACAAATGATGATCTCTACCAGAGGAATCAAAGAGGACTGAGTGTGATCGCCAAAGAATATGAAGAGTCTCATGGCATCTTCCAGTGGATTGAGGATTATTGATACAGGAGATTGACAGATGGAAGGGGATTGAAGTCTGTA
This sequence comes from Picea sitchensis, assembly GCA_010110895.2. NCBI lineage: Eukaryota > Viridiplantae > Streptophyta > Pinopsida > Pinales > Pinaceae > Picea > Picea sitchensis. Next base: position 140,284 of record SNQJ01S0047545.1, on the reverse strand, counting down.
GCTGAAAACAGAAAGGATAAGCTCGTCTAAGACAGAGAAGACAAAGAGTCTCGACTGCTAAAGAGGTTAAGGAATCTCAGCATGACATCCAGTGATGCTAAATGCACGGGAAAACCGCCAGAGAAGCTGAAGGGTTATCATGATGATCAGACAGAGCACTAGATATGTGGAGGAGATGGACATGGTGTGAGTAGGCAGATGGATTGCATGCATTACATGCACAAGTAGCACAGAAGCTATAAGTACACCATACAGAGAAAATTTGTGGGTTGTTGGTGTAGCTGTGATTGTCGTTGTTGAAGGTGATTCATGTGTGAAGAAGGAGGGGAGTGCAAAAATTGAATTGAATAGAAGAGGAATTGTGCAGTGAATGGACATGGTGCACAGAGCATAAAAGGAAGAAGAACAGACAACGCAAGTCATGTGTGCAGGAAGGAAATGAGGTAGACAGAGCAACAAAATGAAACAGAACAATGATGAGTCTGGTAAGCCATTGTTGAAGATTATATCACTGTAATGAGTTTCAGTAAGAAATATTTATAAAACAAGGTGGTAGGGAGGTGCGAGGGAGGACTGTTTTCCTCAGAGGTTCAAGTGGGTGCTTGAACACAGGGAGTTGTAGCTTCCTTCTAGTTGGTGCTAGAGAAACCAGGGAGTTGGTGCTTCCTTCTAGTGGATGCTAGAGAAAACAGAGAGTTGGTGCTCTCAACAACTTGCAGCTTGCAAAATAGAGGTTGTAGCCTCACAATGAGTTGGTGCTCATATGTATGATAATGTAAAGAATGTAAATAATACTTATCATATAAATAAGAAGAGGTTTTTACCCTGTATGGGTTTCCTTGTGAAATATCTGTCTCTATGTTTCTCATATATGTGACCGATGCTGAATGTGCCACTGTTTATTTCCCTGCTTTATTGTGACCATCATTGAGTGCCTTGTAAATATTTTAAAAGAAGAATAATTGTTTAAGCACAGTAATGATTGATTCACCCCCGCCCCTCTCAGTTGTCCAACAATACTCAACTCTGATGTTCTTTTCTGCAACATGTTCCCGTAGAAAGTGATACTTTATTGGAATGTGCTTCGTCTTGGAGTGCATCACTAGGTTTTTTGAGATATTGATGGCACTTGTATTATCACAATATATTGGAATGGGCTCATCATACTCAACCTGTATATTTGTCAAATTTTGTTTCATCCAAAGAACCTGTGTACAACATGTTGTTGCTACAATATACTCTTCCTTGGCTATAGATAGAGATACGGATGATTTTTTATTGCTTAGCCATGATACCAAACACTCACCTAAGTAGAACGCTGCTCCACTAATGCTTCGTCGGTCATCAATACAACCTACCCAATCTACATCTGTGTAGGCAATAAGTGATAGATCTTTTTCTTTTGGATACCATAATCCAAACTCTTCTATTCCTTTGAGATATTTGAAGATTCTCTTTACTGCTAATACATCTGATTCCTTTAGTGCTACTTGAAATTGTGCCACCTGTCCAACTGCATGCATTACACCTGGTCTGGATGTTGTCACATACAGTAGGTTGTCAATCATTGACCTATATTGCCTCTGTTCTGTAGACTTTGAATCATCATATTTGCTCAACTTACAACTGGTTTGAATGGGAGTGATAACTGGTTTGCAATCTTCCATTCCAAACCTCTTTAGTATTTCTATGATATACTTGGTTTGAGAAATAAAAATTCCTTGGTTTCTTTGACATATCTGAAGTCCCAGAAAGAAGGATAGTTCTCCAAGTAATGACATTTCAAATTCATTTTGCATGTCTTTTGCAAATTTATGGCTTAATGTGTCATCATCACTACCAAAAATAATATCATCAACATAAACTTCAATTAACAACATATTACCTTGACTTACCTTGATGTAGAGGTTGTTGTCTGCACTTCCTTTTCTGAACCCTGCCTACTGCAGATACTTATCCAGTCTGGAGTACCATGCTCTAGGAGACTCTTTTAGACCATACAAGGCCTTCTTTAATTTACACACATAGTCTGTGTTCTCTGACAACTAAAATCCTTCTGGTTGTTCAAGGTATACTTCTTCTTCAAGTTCCCCATTCAAAAAAGATGATTTTATGTCCATCTGATATACTTTAACATTTTTGGAGCATGCATAAGCTAAAAGCAAACAGATTCCTTCCATTCTGGAAACTGTGGCAAATGTCTCTTCAAAGTCGATTCCTTCAATCTATGCATATCCTTTACATACCAATCTAGCTTTGTTCCTTGTAACCTGTCCATCTTCACTTAATTTATTCCTGAAAACCCATTTTGTGCCGATCACATTCTTATTCTTTGGTCTTGGAACCAATTCCCAATTGTCATTTTTCTCTATTTGATCCAATTCTTCATCCATGGCCTTATTCCAAAATTCATCCTTTCTAGATTCTTCAAAACAATTTGGTTCAATTGTAGATAAGAGTGCTAGGTGTGTTTGTTTTGGTGAATAGATTTTTCTTCTAGTCTCAACTCCTGCATATTTGTTTCCAATAATCTAATCTGAAGGATGATTCTTCTGTACTCATTTGCTAGGTGTCTTTGGAGATACTTGCTGAACTTGCTCTTCTACTTCTGTAGGATTCTCTTCATCTTCGTCTTCCCCTTCTTCTTCTTTTTTATCTTCTTCTTCAAAAAGTTGTTTCATTGATTTATTTTCTTCTTCCTTTGATTCTGGTCTACCTATTTCATCAGTTGTTACGTTGATGCTTTCCACAACTTTGTTTAATCTTAGATTGTAACACTAGTATTCTTTCCTTGTACTTGAGTAACCAACAAGTATTCCTTTGTCCACACGAGAGTCAAACTTTTCCATTCTGCCATCTTCTCTTTTGATGTAGCATTTGCTTCCAAAAAATATGAAGTGCTTCACATTTGTTGGTCTTCCTTTCCATAGATCGTAGGAAGTTTTATCAGTGTTGTTTTTGAGCATTACTCTATTTTGAATATGAATTGTTGTATGCACTTCCTGTGTCCAAAAAATATATGTCAACTTTGAATCCATTATCATTGTTCGAGCCATTTCTTGTACTGTCCTGCTCTTTCTTTCAACAACTCCATTCTGTTGAGGTGTCCTAGCGATGGAGAATTGCCTTTTTATTTCATGATTGCTGCAGTAGTCCATAAAATTCTTTGAGGTGAATTCCCCTCCATTATCCGATCTTAAGCATTTGATTCTTGAATCCATCTCATTTTCAACTATTTCCTTCTAGATCTTCAAATTTTGAAAAGCTTCTGATTTATTCTTGAGAAAGAAAACTATAGTCATTCTTGTATAATCATCAACTAATAACATAAAGTATCTCTCACCTTTTAAGACTTTTGTTGTAGTTGGTCCAACTAGTTCAGTATGCACAATTTCCAATGGTTTTGTTGTTGAATATTCCTGTGATTTGAACCACACTCTGAACCAATCTATGAATCCATGCTCTCGTCCACTATCATATATCTATTAAAACCTGCTAAGTGTTCTTACAAATCCATCTCTGTTCATACTGTCCAAGACTCTACTTGCGCAACTGTCCATAATGCTAACCCATTTATCATTATACTATCAAATTGTACTTCTGCTAACTGATTTCTCTGAATATGTCTTCTCAAACTCTACAAGATGCTCGAAGGATGGTTCTTTGGTCTATCAAAACTATCACATAGACTCCCCCTGTCTAATATTCATATTACTTGGGATTCTCTAAGCCGGATGGCTCAGAACAATTCATGCTCTGATGTGTATTCATCATCATCTTCATTGGTAGATTCATTATCTCTCTAATCTCTGACTTCTTTCTTTCTATCTATGGATTGATCTTTCACTACAATGTCTGAAAGTACAATCTCTTGAACCTATTCCTTATTTACATGTCCTTCATTTCTTTCAGCTATTTTCCAAACCTTTCTGTATCTAACATATTTCCTTTTCTCTGTAGAATTTTCTTCATCTCGTTTTATTGTCAATCTTACGATCTCTAGTACCCAGTCTTTGTTCACCCGTTCTTCCTGTTTTCTTATCCATCCTTTATAATATATGATATTAGTATTCTCTTTCATGGAAGTATTGATCATGCTTCTATAATTACTGGCTATGTGTCCATAGTTATGACATTTATAATAATCGATGTTACGTGCGACCACATAGGCACGGTCTGCTTGAACATTTCGTTTATAATCCCTGCAATTTGCAACGTTATGTCCAAAGTTAGTACAATACAAACAATGGCCATAAAATAAATTTTCATACCTGGGAGTGAATGATCTTCTTTGTGGCGTAGTCCTTGTAAATTTTTTCTTTGACTGATCATGATCATGATTGAAGCTTCTTTGTGGCTTGAACATGGATGGTATTCTTGAAGATGTATCTTCAATAGTTTTCTTAGATTTTTGGTTGACCATGATTCCTTCCTTTGAGTACTTCTGCATAAATCTTTATGTTTTCTTCATTCTTCTTTTCTAGCAACGTAGAGTTCATCTCTTCATTCTCTACAACTGATTTTTACTCTTAGTGTGACAACTTCATCTTCAATATTCTCAACCTCTTCTTCTTTCTTCATTATTTGAGACTTCATGACCTCTTCTTTTCTCTTTGCTTCTTCAAGTTGGATTTTCAATGCAATTACTTCTTCTTCCATTCTTCTCTCTTCTTGACCAAACTCTTCCTCAAGTTGGTTTAAATCATTGGTTCTTTCCTTGAGATGATCCACCAATATATTTTCTCTCTTTTCCGTGTCTTCCTTTTGTGCTACTATGTTGGCTTCTAAACATTTCTTTTGATATTCTAGAGTTTCTTCAATTCTTTTGGCCTCTTCTAGTTGAACTCTTAAATTCTTGATGACCTATTGATCCTTTTCATAACCTTGAACACTTTTCTTTTGCTTCATCAATTCTTTCTTGGATGACTTGTTTTCTTCTCTTTCTTTCCTCAGATTTTTAATTGCACTCATCAATTTTTCTTTGTAATCAATTTCGGCTTCATCATACTCTTCCTCTTCTGAATTTGTCTGAAATAATGAGCATCTTTCTTCTTGTTCTGTATCTGCATCTTCTTTGCTATTTTCTGAATCTGCGATGGGTGAAGAATATATGTCATGTAACTTATCCCAAAGTTCTTTKCCTGATGAACATTTACCAACATTTTCTCTTACCGTTTTAGGTAATCCTTCCCAGATGAAATCCATTGCTATTTCGTTATTCTTCTTCAATTCCTTCTTGGTTGCAATCTTTGCCCTTTTTGAACTATCATATCCTGTAACAACTGATAGCCAAATATAATGTCCCTGTGCCTGTAAAAATACTTTTGTCCTTCTACTCCACATCTCATACTTAAAACCATTCTAACCATTAAACATTGGTACTCCATTCTCATAATAATCCATGATCTCCTTCCAGTGGTTAAACTGTTTCCTGAAGGAACCTTGCTCTGATACCAATTGTTGGATTATTGACAGGGGGGGTGAATCAGTAATAGAGAAATTTAATCCCTTTTAACCATATAATCCAAGTGTTCTATCAATGAAGCATTATCATACAATAAGTATAGAGTAAATAAGCAATGAACAAATGAACAATCATACACATACACAGTACACCATTGTTTTACGTGGAAACCCAAATTGGGAGAAAACCATAGAATGTTTTTTCTTATATGTCTTAAAGAATTACATTCATTGGAAGCACCAACTTCCTTTTTTTTCTAGCTACAACTGGAAGGAGGCTCCAACCCCCTACTTTTTCAAGCTACAACCTAAGGGAAGCTCCAACTCCCCAATTCTCTGGCTACAACCAGAATGAGGCTACAACCCCCTATGTTCTCCAAATACAACCGAAAGGTGGCTACAACCACCTGTCCTTGCCCCGTCCTGCCACCCTAAAGTAGAAGTAGAATGATGGAACCACTGTCACACTATCACTGTGAGATATACCGTTGTAAACCCGTACCAATAAATCTTAACCATGCATTAACCATGCATCAACCTGTACTTCAACCTGTAATCAACCTGTACCATAAACAAGTGCATCAAACATGCACCAACCTGTAATCAACCTATACCATAAAAAAGTGCATCCAACCATGTTCCAAGTATGTACCTATCATGTGTCAACAACTCATCAACTATGACTCATCAATATGTACCAACATCTTCAACTATACAACTCATGTATGTGCGTCAACTCATCAACTACTTGTCTCAACCATGTACTCAACATGTACCACAACCAAAATACCTCATCAATTTCATCATACAAATCTCATTTGTATCTCTATAATAGACCTGGTGTATATGATCACATTCCTACAAACCTTCCTTAACTTTAAAAACAATAGACTATCATTTTCATCAAACTTTTCTTTAGTCTCACATGCCTAGTTTTGGATTAGTCAACAACCCTAACT
>SNQJ01S0047545.1:110615-130351 GCA_010110895.2 Picea sitchensis | reverse complement strand
CTGTGCATATCCTTTACATACCAATCTAGCTTTGTTCCTTGTAACCTGTCCATCTTCATTCAATTTATTCCTGAAAACCCATTTTGTGCCGATCACATTCTTATTCTTTGGTCTTGGAACCAATTCCTAAGTGTCACTTTTCTCTATTTGATCCAGTTCTTCATCCATGGCCTTATTCCAAAATTCATCCTTGTTGGATTCTTCAAAACATTTTGGTTCAATTGTAGATAAGAGTGCTAGGTGTGTTTGTTTTGGTGAATGGATTTTTCTTCTAGTCTCAATTCCTGCATCTTTGTTTCCAATAGTCTGATTTGAAGGATGATTCTTCTGTACTCATTTTCTAGGTGTCTTTGGAGATACTTGTTGAAGTTTCTCTTCTACTTCTATAGGATTCTCTTCATCTTTATATTCCTCTTCTCCTTCTTTTTCATCTTCTTCTTCAAAAAGTTGTTTCATTGATTTGTTTTCTTCATCCTTTAATTATGGTATGCCTGTTTCATCAATTGTTACGTTGATTATTTCCACAACTTTGTTTAATCTTAGATTATAACACTTGTATGATTTCCTTGTACTTCAATAACCAAAAAGTATTCATTTGTCCACACGAGAGTCGAACTTTCCCATTCTGCCATCTTCTCCTTTGACGTAGCATTTGCTTCCAAAAACTCTAAAGTGCTTCACATTTGTTGGTCTTCCATTCCATAGCTCGTAGGGAGTTTTATCAGTGTTGTTTCTGAGCATTAATATGTTTTGAATGTAAACTGTTGTATGCACTAGGGATGATTTTAAGGATGGAAACTTATTTTAAAATGTAGAAACCTTGGCAAATCTTACTAATCCATCATGTGCCAACTATAAATGATTGGCGATATTTTTGTAAAAATATTCAAATTTCTAAGAATTTTATATAGTTTTTATAAAATTTTGGCGATTTTTAAGGTAAAATAATTTTATCTTATAGAATTTGGGTGAATCATTTTTAAAATAGCAAATCTCATTTTTGGAAAAACCATGGAAAATTATCCCATGAGCGAAATCTAGCCCCTAAAATCATCCCTGGTATGCACTGCCTGTGTCCAAAAAATATCTATCAACTTTGAATCCATAATCATTGTTCGAGCCATTTCTTGTATTGTCTTGTTCTTTCTTTCAACAACTCCATTCTGTTGAGGTGTCCTAGCGATGAAGAATTGCCTTTTTACTCCATGATTACTGCAGTAGTCCGTAAGTTCCTTTGAGGTGAATTCTCCTCCATTATCTGATCTTAAGCATTTGTTTCTTGAATCCATCTCATTTTCAACCATTTCCTTGTAGATCTTCAAATTTTCAAAAGCTTCTTATTTGTTCTTGATAAAGCAAACCGCAGTCATTCTTGTATAATCATCAACTAATAACATAAATTATCTCTCGCCTTTTAATCCTTTTGTTGTAGTTGGTCCAACTAGATCAGTATGCACAATTTCCAGTGGTTTTGTTGTTGAATATTCCTTTGATTTGAACCACTCTCTGAACCAATCTATGAATCCATGCTCTCGTCCACTATCATATATCTATTAAAACCTGCTAAGTCTTATTACAAATCCATCTCTATCCATACTCTCCAAGACTCTACTTGCTCAATTGTCCATAATGCTAACCCATTTATCATTATATCATCAAACTGTACGTCTGCTAATCGATTTCTTTGAATATGTCTTCTCAAACTTTGAAAGATGTTCGAAGGATGGTTCTTTGGTCTGCCACAACTATCACATAGACTCCCCCTATCTAATATTCATATTACTTGGGAGTCTCTAAGTTGGATGGCTCATAACAATTCCTGCTCTGATGTGTATTCATCATCATCTTCATTGGTAGATTCATTATCTCTAGAAGCTCTGACTTGTTTATTTCTAACTGTGGATTCATCTTTCACTACAATTTCTGAAAGTACAATCTCTTGAACTTGTTCCTTATTTACCTATCCTTCCTTTATTTCAGTTATTTTCCAAACCTTTCTGTATCTAACATCTTTCCTTTTCTCTGTAGAATTTTCTTCATCTCATTTTATTGTCAATCTTGCAATCTATGGTACCTAGTCTTTGTTCACCTATTCTTCCTGTTTTCTTATCCATACTTTCTTATATCTGATATCAGTATTCTCTTTCATGGAAGTATCAATCATGCTTCTACAATTACTGGCTATGTGTCCATAGTTATGAAATTTGTAACACTCAATGTTACGTGTGACCACATAGGCACGGTCTTCTTGAACATTTCGTTTATAATCCCTACAATTTGCAACGTTATGTCCAAAGTTAGTACAATAAAAACAATGACCATAAAATAAATTTTCATACATGGGAGTGAATGAACCTCTTTGTGGTGTAGTCCTTTTGAATTTTTTCTTTGATTGATCATGATCATGATTGAAGCTTCTTTGTGGCTTGAACATGGATGGTATTCTTGAAGATGTATCTTTAGTTTTCTTAGATTCTGGTTGACCATGATTCCTTCCTTTGAGTACTTATGCATAACTCTTTCTATTTTCTTCATTCTTCTTTTTTAGCAACGTAGAGTGCTTCTCTTCATTCTCTACAACTGATGTGGATGTTTCTGCCTCATCAACTTTCTTGTTGAGCTTGTCGATTTTGACTCTTAGTGTGACAACTTCTTCTTCAATATTGTCAACCTCTTATTCTTTCTTCATTATCTAAGACTTCATTACCTCTTCTATTCTCTTTTCTTCATTAAGTTAGATTTTCAATGCAATTATTTCTTCTTCCATTCTTCTCTCTTCTTGACCAAACTCTTCCTTAAGTTGGTTTAAATCATTAGTTCTTTCCTTGAGATGATCCATCAATATCTTTTCTCTCTTTTCTGCGTCTTCGTTTTGTGTTGCTATGTTGGCTTCTAAACATTTCTTTTGATATTCTAGAGTTTCTTCAATTCTTCTGGCCTCTTCTAGTTGAGCTCTTAAATTCTTGAAATGACATACCACCGGAAATGACATGACAAGCACTATCCATCTAGGATATTTTCCCTGACAAATTCACTTTCCTTCACCTCATTATTCCACAATTAAGCATGGGTTCTCTTACTCCACAAAGTGTCTTCCCATGAGGGCTTTCACCATAAGGGGACCACTTTGGAGTTCATCCATATTTACTTCTTATCAACCATGACAAAACAATAGCGAGTCATATTTACATCAAACAATATTGGGTCCATTACCCAAACCTTTGTGCTACGAGGCTTTCTTCAAGGGTTGACAACAATGACAACCAACCTTAATCAACAATCCTTGCAATGGAGTCCAATCAACTCCTCAATGTTGTGAGGCCCGGGGGGAAAAGTGCACAAATTGATTGGATCCCCTCTCCTCAAGAGACCCGTCAAGAAGTAAATGTCCTCATTTGTAGGAGTCAATGACTGCCACTCAAGAATAAATGCCTCTACGTCAAGATGCCAGTAATCTATCAAAGCATTTAGCAACCTCGGTTGTGCCCTCATAAACGGACTCTGGAAGAACTTTAGCAACCCACATTGTGATAAAACAACGATAGCAACAAGGTCTTCGAAGACCTAAAAATCAATGTCCTCATGGTCACTCTCTCTCCAATGAACATACATCCTACAAAATGACAAATGTATGGAGAGTTAACTCTTGCAATTTTCATTTTTTTCATTTATTTGAGGGTGTACACAGGTTGTCTTGGGGACAGTCGTGTGTGCATGTAGGAAAATCATCTTTTTCCCATGTGTACATGCAGGATGTTCTTGGACAGCCAGCGTACACATAGGGCCAACCTCTTTAAAGGTCAGCGCCCCCCAAAAACACAAAAACAAATGAAAAAAAGGAAGAATGAATTGCAAGAGGGGCTAGTTTGTACTTACTTGGCCCAAGTGGAAGTTCATTTTTCCACTAAAGTTCTCGTAATCAACTCTTTCAGAAAAGGGGTGTTTTTTTACTTTTGGTCAATTCTCAATTTACAATAGTGATAATGAGCTGCCAACATTCTATTTATAGACTTTTTGGCCCCTTTTTGTCATTTTTTGGACCCTTTTTTCATTCTTTCTAGCTTGAAAATTGTTTACTATGGTTCTTGAGTTTCTTGGGGGATGTTACGGTAAGTGTTACTTTGGGTATTTGGGAAATGTTTTGAGAGTTGGGTCATTTTTAAAGGTCTTTTGGTAAATATTCATTTTTCCAACTTTGTGCATGTAAGATAGGATTCCACCTCCACTTGTTGCACCTCGTTGTCTTTTTCACTTTTCCATAGGATCAATCCCACCGAATTGCGACATGGAACCCTCACTCCTGGTCTAGAAGTGTCGTAATTTAGTGGTAGATCCTACCTTCACATGGATTCCCTAGGTAGATCCTTGTTTCATTTTGATGTCCATGCTATCATTAATGACTATAGTCTCGGGAGTCCTTATTAGTTTTTCCTGACTATGAGTTTGAGCCTCATTTGCATGATTCATTATCACTCTTGAACTCATCCTCGGGACTCCCAAAACACAACGGGTCTTCTTTTAATCCCTTCTCGGACCCTCTAAAAAAGAAAATATTGTTGAGCAATCTTTTTTCCCTTCATGCTCACCAAACTAAAATTCAAAGGCACATTTGTCCGGCGGTAGTTTACCCTTTTTTCGGTCCACATGGTCAAATGAACGAACAAAGCTATACTCTAGGAGCCTCGTTTTTATAGAAGAGTATTCTCAGGTATAGATTTACCCCTTTTTCGAACCTGAGGGACTAAATTTATGGAAAAGGAACCCCCATGGAGTCCATAGTTAAGCTCTTTTTCAGACTCCCTAAAATTGAAAAGATCGTCGAGTGACCTTGTTTCTTCACACTTGTTAAATTGGTCCAGAAGAACACCCCTTATGGAGTCCATAGTTAAGTTCTTTTCATACTCCTTAAATATGAAAATATTTTCGAGTTATATTGTCTTTGTCACACTCATTAAAATGGTTTTGAATAGACATCTTTTTGGTGCTAGTTTACCCCTTTTTTGAACCAACTAGACTACCTTCAAAAAAGGTACCCCAGTGGAGTCTCCTTTTATGATTTTTCAGACTCCCTAAAAATGAAAAACCGTCGAGCTTACCTTCTCTGGGCTCGTTAAAATTACATCGAAGGACGTTATCATTGATTCGTATTAATCGCATTTGCATTCCCGCATCTTTGGCCTAATGTCATCTCCATGTTTCTCTCAACTGAACCATCTGAAGCATGCCTTATATGCAAGCCTTGTAGCACTTTTCCTCTACGCCTTGACACCTTGACCCATGGAGGATTTTTTCAAGTGTCCTTTTCTTTCATATGTCCCCTTGCTCTAAGAATCAATATGTTCTTTTCACTTGGAACTAGTATGTCCGCGACACTCGTTCCTCCTTTGTAATGTAGGATTCTTTCATTATTTTTCAAAATTTCCAAGATTATTGAAAAAGACAAAAAAAAATTAAATATAACCCAAAAAGAGGAAGGGAAAAGTATTTTCTTTTTGTTGACAACACAATGAGTAACCCCTGGACAAAGCACATCCTTCTGTTTGTTCATCTAGGATTCAATATGACCTTAGGAAGTTGTTCCCGCTATATAGAGTGTGTCCTCCTCTATTTGGTTACCCTTCCAAACATATGGAGAGTTCACATTGCCTCCTGCACCGTGAATTTATGTCAATGCCATGCTGCCTAAGTCTCATTTTTTTTCATGCTTTTGTCTAAGGGAGGTCTTACTAAACTTGAGTCGACTTCTTCGAAGTTTGTCTCGTGTCCTCATGCCTGGACACCCTGAAATACCAATCAAGTCCTTGTTCTAAATCAATGAAGTTCTTTGCACTGATCACCAAGATCCCCTTGTCTATTCCCGACAAGCCGTTGAAGACCTCTAGGTAGTGAATTTGTACACTGATATTACACTCCTACCCAAGTTTTAAAGATTTTGAAGTTGTTTCTTGAGCTCTGAAGACCTCATCTCCAACCATTAGGTGTCATTGGATTCTTGAAGATGGATATTATACATGTATATCTTTTGATTTTGAGATGTAGATCTACTATGTTTTGTTCATGACTACACTTTATATAGTTATATGACATGGATCTGCAGTGTATTTGATTGGTAGCCTTGATTTTTATTTCATCCCGAGCATGGGTATGCCCACCTCAGTGAGACAAACTGTTATTTTGTAGATGGAACCTCCTGAAATTTGGTCCCTAGGCTCACTCACTTCATACATTGGTGAATATTTGTAATGTATTTCGGCCATAAGATGCTCTTCTGACCTCACACATTAGGGGGCATCTGTTATAACCATAAATTGCACCAGATATGATTACCTGGCATTGGGCCATCTAACTTGTTATCTTTACCAAGCCATCACTAAAAAATCTCCTCTAAAAATCATTGTTTTGAAGGTATATGCGCCCTGCACCATTACTGCACATGTACACATGCTTGCTACCCCACTATAGCCTGCGTACACTCACAAAATATCAGAAAAAATGAAAATTGCATAGGATACTAGTTTTTGGGTCATTACTTAACCGTTTGACTGCCCATAACTAGTTAACCCAACCTTTACAATATCTTTTGGCCTATAAAATAAGGGGTTGGGGTCTCATTTCAGGGAGAAGCATGAGAGCATAGAAACTCTTCCCATTTTTGTATTCCCCCTTTGCCCCAATATTCGACAACCACATTGTGAGTTTGAGCTAGAATTCCCTTCTTCTACATTGTAAGCCCTTTCCATTCCACTAGAGAGAACTGAAGAGGAGAAGGAGACGTGGAAGCAGTTGGTGCATTGTGAAGAGGGGCCCAGGACTGAGTTTGAGGAGTAGTGTCAGTTTCATGTTGTAAGTGACTTTTGTGAGATTAATATAAAGAAGTAATTTTTCTATCTCGCCAAATGACGTATTAAACTTATATGATTTGTTTACATTTCTTGTTTATGATGTCTAACCCACTAATCCATATGTAAAATGCATGCTTGTAGTTTCTTGTTTTTCTTTTGGTGAATCCAGGTCAACCTTGGGAGGAGACTTGTAGTCAAGAAACAACTAAGCGCAAAGGGATCGACATCGGGCGTGGAGTTTAAGGTATGCCTACTGGATCCCTATACCTTGTCTTTTATGTATGATTGTGGGGTAATGTTGAGATAGTTGATAAAATGTAGGAGACTTTAGATGGTTAGCTCTGCCTAGATTTTAGAACCCTGGTGTAGTCCGTAGAGGGGTTATCCCGCTATAACACTAATTCATTTATTGGACTGTCGATCCCCGTGATTGACAATTCTCAGCCGACAACTAAGAACATCGGTGTCAGAATGTATTCTTCCCTTCTGGGTACTTTTGACTTCACGACATTGATTCACCATGTTTACACCATGTCCAGTAAGCATGTCTCAACAGGGAGGTCCATTCCTTTCCGCACTTCCTATTTTAGTGATCCGTGGACCCTACCTTCCCTGAATTCATATTGTGAAGGTCAGTTGTATTTTGGAATGGCCATGCCACTATCGGAAAATAAGATTGCATATCAAGTTGTTCTTTACTCTTCCTTTGATCCTGATCCTGTTCCCTCACCGATGGACGAGGAGGATCATGTTCTGAGGCTCGTGTGGGCCACTGCACTCGAAGCTATCATCGAAGCCATGAATGGTTCCGACAAACCTTGGGATGATATGAATCACTGCTCTTATTTTCTCCCAGAGCTTGAAATACTCCAACAAGATGACTTTCGATCTACTTTGAGTGAGATAGTCGGTCACATCATAGTTCCACTTGATACACACGACAATTATGCCAAAGGAAACATGGCAAGTATTTCTCCTACCATCATGATCGATATATCTCATGCCCCTGGCAAGGTTGAAAACGTAAATATCGGTGCGGATTGTTCACCGGAAGAAATCCTGATCTATACCAAACTCTTCAAGGAATATCGAGACGTATTTGCTTGGTCATATGAAGAGATGCCATAAATTGACCCTCGTATTGTTGAACATGAGATTAGAACTTATCTGGATGCTAAACCTATTCGAAAATGTCTTATATATGTCAACCCCCAGAAGGCCCCTACTATTAAGGTAGAGGTGGAGAAGCTACTTAATGTTGGCTTGATCTACCCAGTTCCCTTGAATGAATGGGTATCAAACCCTATTCTTGTGGATAAGAAGCAAGGAACCATCCATGTATGTATGGATTTGCATGACCTGAAAAAGACATGTTCTAAAGACAACTTTTTGACACCTTTCATTGATGACATCCTTGACAAGTGTGTGGGAAGCGAAGTATTTTCTTTTATGGATGAATTTTTAGGGTATAATCAAATTCAAATGAAACCTGAGGATCAACACAAGACCGAATTTATTTGTCCTTAGGGTACTTTTGCATACCGAAAAATGCCTTTTGGTCTTAAAAACGTTGGAGAAACCTTCCAATGTGCCATGACTTTCTCTTTTCATGATATTAAGCACATAGTCGAAGCTTACCTTGACGATCGTGTTGCTCACTCTTGCAAGAGAGCGGATCATGCTATGCACCTTCGTCTTATTTTCAAATATGTCATTACTATAGAATTCGGTTGAACCCTTACAAGTGAATCTTTTGCATTAAGTCTAGTTGTCTCTTGGGTTTTCTAGTTTCTGAGACCAGGATCATGGTAGATCCTCTAAAGGTTGAGGAAATACTTCGATCGCCTCCCCCATGCACGATTAGACAACTTAAGGGTTTATAGAGGAAAGATAACTTTCTTCGTCGATTTACAATGAACTATGCCAATATCACTAAGGGTTTCATGTGTCTCTTGAAGAAGGACACCCCTTTTATCTAGGATGAGTGAGCCCAGAAGTCCTTCGATGCTTTGAATAAAGACTTGGTATCAATGCCTCTGTTGAAGCTTCCTAACTACAATAGATATTAATTTATTTATATTTCTGCATCTGAAGATACGATTGGTATGGTTCTAGTTCAGGAGGATGATTAGCTCAACGATCACATCGTCTACTATCTTAGTCGAACCTTAGTCAGTCCCAAACTTAATTATTCTCACATTGAAAATATATCTTTGTATGTTGTTCACGCAGTCCGTCGTTTGTGTCATTATATATTACTTTACAAGACTACTTTGATTGCCGATGTCAATCCTTTTCAATACATCCTTACCAGACATATCACAGGGGGAAAATATAATAAATGGATTGTCATTTTACAAGAGTTTGATCTCAATTTTACTTTTGCGAAATCCAAGAAATCGCTAGTATTCGAAGAGTTAATATCTGAATTTCCACGATCATATGAGGATGTTATCCATGTTGATTCATTTTTGGACGAACACATTTTTCTTGTCTTGTCGTCCGATCCTTAGTATGGAGACATTGTTCTCTATCTTCAAACATTGAAGTTCCCTCAGCATCTCTCACGAGATGACCAACAACGTGTAAGTACAAAGCTAAAAAATATACTATCATCGATGACACATTGCATCACCGAGGAATAGAAAATATCTTGCATCGTTGTTTAACTCATGGAGAGGTCGAGTCTGTCCTGAATGATTATCGTAGCAGGGCTTGTGGTGGTCATCTATATGGACTTGCGACAACCCAAAACATTTTGTGAGTGGGTTATTTATGGCCTACTATCTTTAAAGATTGCATTGAAGCGTTTAATAAGTGTCACCCCTGCCAGGTGTTCACTCGAAAAATGCGCTCGCATTCATCCCTTCTTCATCCAGTCATTATTGTTGGTCCCTTCACCAAGTGGGGGGTGGACTTCGTGGATTGCAACCCAACTTCAATTGGGGGGCATCAACACATTATCGTGGTTTTTGACTACTTTACGAAGTGGGCCAAGGCCATGCCTATAGTTAAATCCGATGGGAATACTTCTGCATTCTTCATTTTCAATCAAATTATCGTCTAGTTCGATATCCCAAGTGAGATTTTCATTGATAATGGCAGTCACTTTCATAATGAAATGATGGAAGAACTAGAATATATGTTGTGGTTTATACATGGTCATTCTTCTCCTTATTACCCCCAAGCAAATGGACAAGTAGAGGCTGTCAACAAGTCTCTCAAGACCATTTTGCAAAAAAAATTCAGTCACTAGTACACGGTGTGGAGTCGATTTTACCTATTGAATGTGAAATCCCTTCTCTTAATCTGGAAATCGTGCTCATACTTGACACTTATGATCTCGAGCGATGCCCTATACACCTATAGATTCTTGATGAGCAGCGTAGATATGTCTCTACAACTATCGAGGTGAACAAAAGACATGTCAAGGTCCAGTATGATAAGTTTGTCTGTCCTCGGTTGTACGCTGAGGGTGAATTGGTCCTCTTCTATGATCAAGACAAAGAACCACCAGGGGCAGGAATGTTTAAACCCATGTGGAATGGTCCTTATATCGTGCGATGTGTTCTAGAAAAAGGAGCCTATGAGTTAGAATTTTATGAAGGGAATAAGTTGGTCGAGCCCAAAAATGGGCTCTACTTGAAAAAATATTATGCTTGAGCCCCAATATTGGGAGGAACTCTTTGTATACTAATGTAATTTAGTGTATATATATTTTCTCTTTGTTTATTTATTCAACTTGATTATTGAGTTTTCCCTTTGTTGGCAGATGTCAATGGAGTCTTCGGTCTACTTAGGATTTGCAAACAGAGCCATTCGTCATACATGGAACTTGGCTTCCGCCACTTGGGTGGTTTACTCACCTGAGGGTCTACTGGTGTCTTCAGGTGGTGTATGCCTAGGGCCATCCATGAACAATGTGGCCGAATATAGCGTTGTTATAGAAATTTTGCGCGATGCTATCTCACATGGTATTCATTCTTTAGAGGTTCACCTGGATTCCCAGTTAGTAGTATGTCAGTTGAACAACAGTTACTGCATGCATGATCCTACTTTACTCCAACGATTCCTACGGGTACATCTCTTAGAATGACAGTTTATTTTGTTACATATTATCACATTCCTAGGAGTTCTAATCATGTATTTGACGCTTATGCTAATTTCATTTCACATTGGAATTTGTCGCATATTTAAAAGCAAAGAAAACCATCTCATCAATGTACACATTGTAAAATATAAGTAAAGCCGAAGATCCATTTTATATATATTTCAAAAAATATGGTGTTTATAGTACAAAATTGGGGCTAATACCCTCAATACACATATATCGTTGGTACTACAATATCCATGACATCTACGTCTATGGCGCCAGATGTGTGTCATGGTAACAAACTACTGCATTTGAGAGACGCCGAAAGAGTCACACCCATGCTCTGGGTACACCAACCACCTGTCATTAGGACGTACCAAAGAGTCACACCCATGCTCGCTGTACACCAACCACATGTCATTGCATGGCTTCAAGAATATCCTCTACCTAAACATGGGGATCCTTATGAGTCAAACGAGATGTGTTTCCCTATTTGTAGGGACCCTCTCATTCTCTCTCTCAAGCTTCCTCATCTCCCACCTCCGTCATGTTGAGGAAACCCTTCCAGCCATCATGGCCCACATCTGCGTTAAAAAACTGGCTAGTTAATACTTAAGAACCATCCAAAAAAATAAATTGTTCAACTATATGAAAAAAAAAAATGAAATATGTAAAAAAAAAGTTGACATACCTATGTCACCATAGACGGTCCCTAGTGAGATTGGCATGTTCGGATATCTTCGAAAGTCTATCCCTGCATAGAGATAGTCATCTAGGGAAATGACCTATCGTTGCCACCAGTAGAAGAAATCCTCGTTGTAGGGTGTTATTACCCTACCTCCCCCCTACCACCTCATTACCTTGGTCCACCATGCCATGGATGGATCGCGAGGTCCTCTAGGAAGAATCTCGACTCTAGGTCCCAAACCTTGAACCCGCTTGAAAAATAAACTGCATAGGATAGAGGCAAACCCAAAATTTCTCTTACTCCCTTGTTTGCATTATGTAAACTAGCTCTTCATATTTTCCAGTAGTGAGGTAAACCATTCATATACTGTGGGTCTCATACATTTCACTGCATATAACATGAGCAACCTTGATGCTTGGTGCAACGAGGCCGAACCTATGATCCTATTCAACACAAGGATGATAATATTCATAGTGAGATTGTTGATCGCCCTGATAGGGAGTTGACTCCCTAACTCAACAGTTCCTACTACATAGTGGGTGTCGATGTACTCCTCTATTTTCATTACGCTCCCTTCTCCCCATGATTTGAGGTTTGCAACCTCTTCCCGGCGTGATAATCTAGTCAAAAATTAAATGTACTCTACTTCAATTCTCAATGGTTGCCCATTGAGATTGAATCTTTGACTCTTAGGGTCCCAGTAACCCACAAGAATCTTGAGAAACCTCAACTGAGCCCTCATCCCTTTGAGTGCCCAAAATTTATATAATCCACATATCTTTAAGGCCATTTGGCCCTCTAGATCTTGATCCACAACAACATCGACCTCTTCGTGCTCTCTTTCTCTCCATTCAAGAACCATCTTGCCAAGCACAAGTTAAAATTTGAGTTAGAATCCTTAAAATTTATTGTTTGTGTGCCTGTACATGAGCCACTTAGCTTACAGTCGTGTATAGGGATGGCTATACGTGCCCTACAGTTTGCAAAGGAGCATATAATCCATCATATACGTGACCCGAATGAATACAACCCACGTATAATGAAATTCACATTTTACACCCTCAATTACTACAAATTTGGAACCTGATTTAAGAATCTAATCCACTGGAAATGAAGAGGAAGGGAAGTAGATTTACTTGGTCCAGACGGTTGCTAGTTTTGTTGCCTGGTGCTCCCGCAATCACCGTTTGAACCTCAGAGGTATTTTTGTGCAATTTTCACTATTTGGGTAAAAAAACAAAATGTTATAGTAATTTTTGGTTTTGTTACTATTTATAAACTATTTTTACCCACTTTCTATAGTTTTAAGCTATTTTTTCAGCTAATGGACTAATACAAGGGTGGATTGATTTGTTTTTTGCAGTTTTAACTAGGGATTCTTGCAGATTTCAACGTCATGTTGGTCATTCATTACCATGGCCAGGTATTTTCATTACCCAACATATAGGATAGGTATCCATTCCATCATGCATTTTCTCATTATTCTATAAACTGTCACATTTTATGCCTTAGGTACAAACCCATTTGTTGTGACACAGAACCTTCCATCTGTTATAAGTCATGTCGTTAGCAAATGGTAGAGACTTACCAAACATGGGTTCCCTAGTTATATCCCCTACTTCACTTGGTGCCAATGCAAAGAATTGTTTCCATAAGACTGGGAGTCCCGCATAGCTAGTACATGACATGATGTTGAGCCTCATTTCTCACTCATAAACATATGGCCTTATACCCCGAGGAATCCCAAACGAGTTTAATTTAAGCTCTGTTTTCCTTTCACACTCGTTAAATTGGACTTGAAACATTGTGAGTCTTAGTTAATCTCTTTTTCGACTCATTTTCAAAAAGAGAAAATATTACCCTTTATCCCTTTTTCACACCAAGTAGACTAAAATTCATAAAAAAGGACATTTTTTGGCATTAAGTTGTGATTGCATCTCATTCCCTTGCTTGCAGTATTGAGCATATAGTCGGTTCTCGCTTTGCGTTATAAATCGTTTGCATTAGTAGTTTTGCATCCTCAACCACGCAAAGCCTTGTTTATATCCTTCACAATTTGACACCTTATACCTAGGAGGGACCATTCCCCCAAGTGTCCATCTCCCGCATGCATTTCCCTACATTAAGCATAGGTATGTTCCACTGGTGGAACTAGTTTTTCTTACTTGCAACACTCGTTTCCTCCTATGTATCATAGCATTCATTTGTCTCTGAAAAACCAAAAAAAGATGGGTGGGAAGGGAGTATTATCTTATATTGGTAGCAGTCGTGTCGCCTTTGAACAAAGAACAAAGTTATTGAGTTCATTCATCATCATAATTTTGGGATTAGCATGGCCTTTGGAAGCTAAGCTTGTTATAGAGTCTTCTCTACCTACTGGTTACTCTTCCAGTCCCTATAGAGAATTTCATTGATGCCTCCTGCATATCATGGTTTCATCATTGGGTCTATGTTGTCAAAGTCCTCCATATGTCTCATGCTCTTGTTCAAAGGAAGTCTATCAACCTGTGTCGGTCACTCCTCAAAACTCTTAACTTTGCATGTCGGCCATACCCTCAGTTTGTCTCATAATCACATGATATTGCAAGTCCTATCATGCACCTTGGTCCTACTTTCATCATTGGTAGGTAACCTTGAACCCACCAGTCAACATTTCATCATTGGTCTTTGACTGGGTGGTTTCCCTTGTGTTCGATGATAATAAATATATTAACACATTGGGATTCGTGAAATGTCTTGGATGCCATTAGCCTTATTGGTGGTTTCCTCACCTTTGTCAATAGTTTTCATCATTGGATTCATTCATAGGGTCATTTTCATGTACCGCTTGCACTTGGAACAAGTGAAAGATGCACAGGGTCATTGGTTCATGAACATGTTCTTCATCTGATTTCCACCAAATCATGAAGCTCCTCCTTTGTACCTCATGTTGATAGGGGAGATATGCCTTAATTCTCTCCTTTCAGTGGGTCTCTTTCCATCGAATTCATCTCATTTATTATGGAAATGGGACCTAGAGTCTTATGAGTACCTTGAGGCTTGCAGTCATCAGTGGCAAGCTCTCTCGCCATCAATAGTTGGGAATACATTAATGTCTCCTAATCGATGGATTCTTTAGGTGTTCGACACTAGCTCCTTTATTCACACTTGTAATAATGTACTCTATTTTTTGATACTTACTTTCATTATCGGTAGGATGTCTTGCATTTTTTAATGGTATACCTCAATGACTGGTAATCAAACGATGTCTCATTGTGTTCGACCTCAACTCCTTTATTCACATGATGTAGACTTGCACCCTTGGCAGATTGTGTAGAAGACTTGAAGACGTCACTATGTGGCTTCATCTTTCCTGACTTGTTGCTTCCTTTTGATTGGAACAATACCTATATGACTTTAGTGATCATGTGAGATCAGATTGTACTCCATGGTATACATATATCTTCAGACTGGTTTTGAGGTTGGTTCTACTAGGCCTTGTTCATGACTATGACAACTACTAGCATGTAACCACATTGTATTTGCCTATTCATGGCCATGGACACTTGTTTGGTATATTTTCACATGGATATGTAATGTAATTTTTTTGGCAGCCATGTATGCAAAGTCAGTGCAAAATGTAATGAACAACTAGTTCGTCCAGCTGGTTCCCTACCACTCCACTTATGGGTTGTTTATAATGTATTTTAGCCATCGCAGATACTCCTCTCACCTCACACATTAGGGGTATCTGTTATAGCAAGATTTTCCTCACCCTATGAAATCTTGCATAGAGGGCCTTATTCCATTTCCCTAAGCAGACTTATCTTCCTATTTATAAAATCTAGAGACAAAAACTAATATTTTTCCACATGTACTCATCTTGCACACTATACAACATTCATATATGCAAGCTTCTCCACTACAGCCCATGTACATCGGGATTTGGGCTAGAAAATGAAAATTAATGTTGGGTTTCCATGTCATCATAGGATATCTATGATCCTTGGCCTTCCATATACTGTAAACGTTTCGAATCGACCCTTCAACTCCATTCTGAAGGCTATAAATGGGCCAATTCCGAGCTATGGAAAGAAGGAGAAATAATTCAACTTTGAGAGCAAAGTTACTCAGGAGAAATTATTTCATATTGAGTCTACATCCCTTTGTCCTTTAAGTCTGAAAATAGTGTTTATCCCCCAAGCTCTTCCCTTATCAATTGAGAACCTCATTGTTTCTCTCTTATGAGCTTGCCTTTGGTGGATGATTGAAGTGGTGGAGGCCCAGCTGGAAGGAACTTAGTTTCTTGGTTATGAACCATGCCGAGATGGAAGTCTGTAATATTTTCACTTCCGTTGATCATTTATTAATAGAAATACTCCTTTCTCGTCCAATTTATATCTTGAAAATATATGAGTTATTATCCATGGGCATATTTTTTATGTGTATTAATGGATTATGCTATCTAATGTGCTAACCTTTTATATTATCACCATATGCTTTCTTTTCTTGTTTATTGAGAACTAGTTGCAGGTATACCTATTTGGGTTCAAGTGCTCAATGATGGACTTTATTGAACATCTGGACGAGGTATGCCTCTTTCTTATCTCTCTTGCATATTGGTTTATATAGCATGTTTTTGGAATAGAGTTGATTTCTGCAGTCGTTTCCGTATGTTGTGGTTTACCCTAGCCATAAATACATTTTCCTTGTAACGATCCCTCACAAATGAAAAATTTCTTGAAGAACATGATTATGAAGAAATATTCCAAGAATATCTTGATGAAGCTTATCATGTTGAAGTTTTAGAGGAGGAATTTAACGAATATGAAGTATTTTCACTTAATCACCTAGAGGAAGACATCCAAACCATTATCCATCCTACACATCAAGAGGAGAACACTATGAGTTATGACCCTTTTGAGGATCTTGATGAAAACTTGTTCCATGATCTTGGAAGTGAAGGAGCACTAGAAGAACCCTCAGATATAGATTATCAACATATTGACACTTTTATGTAGATTGGAAAACGTGGATAGGACATGGGCATTTTCACCTTTAACAGAGATCCCACTTATGACATTGAGGGTAGCCCTCAAATAAAGGATTGGTCCTTGTGCATATATGACTCAGATGTTTGGGATGGTGATGGTGACATGATCACATATTTGATAGATATATTTGAGAATGACATATCACAACATCTTCAGGGTGATGCATATCCTTTTTGAGATGCATATCTTTTCTATGAGGACTCTCAGACATCTTCTCCCTTGATTTTCAAAGAGTACCAAGCATATCCATATCGGGGAAATTAGAGGTTCACTCTACGAAGTGAATGTTTTGTCATCTTGTGGATTCTCAAAAGGATTCATAGATGAAGAGGCAACATTTTTCTTCTTCTATACCTAAGCCTATCCCATACCTCATTTCTTCCTCTCGGGTGAAGCATGGGGTCTTCTCGTGTTATCTCACATATTGTGACTATTTAGGGAGTAGTGATTGTTTTTATGAGGATGAATATGAGACATCATCTAAATATGCTAGTCCACTCCATATATGGATATATCAGGCTTGTGTCTATGCTTGCAGGTAGGAGGTCCAGGACGATCGAGATTGTGGTTTATCTTTTCAATATGATTTCCTCCCTCCCACCCATCTCCATGAGTTTTATTTCATGATTTGTTATATGTTTATTTATTCTCGTAATTAGTATGTGTTAGACTTATCTTTGTTGTTTCACATGATTAAGCATAGGGGGAAATTTCATCATCCGATGATCAGGTGGTTGCACTAGTTGTACGATTTCACTTGACACCTTTGACACTTGATATTCAAGGTCCCAAGACCCCAGGTAAGTAGGTAAGTCATCTTTATTTCTTTCATATTGCATTTTGTTTGCTCATATTAGTTAAGTTCCATTTCATTTTCATTTTTCTCTACTTTCATTATTGATTTCATCATCATATATGAATACTTAGTTAGAAAATTTGTCAAATTTTTATTTTTCTAGATTAGTTGGTTTTGATTATGACCATATGAGAACAAGGATGAGTAGGCCATCCTGGAATTGACAGTATGATATTTCCTTGCAAGCACAGGTCTACCAAGAGATGTTTTATTTCTCATGCAGTCTACGATGAGCACATTTCCCCAAGTAGCAGCCAGATGTTATCCCCATTTTGTGGATAACTAAGGAGATTATGACGTAAGGCCCTCAGGTTGCATATATGGAGTGTCAAGAGGCTACATGACCAATAGTATCCCTTTTGTGCAACTAGAGACTCACATTCCCGCCACAGTGATAAAGCACCTGGTCATTTTTCACACCAGCTTGCCACCACAAGTCACTTGGGTCTTGCTCCATGCGATACAAGTTAGGTATGATGTTAGGTATCATTTTAATATTTTATGCATTCTAGCTGGTATATCAGATGCTATTTTTTATTATGAGACATATGCTTTGGAAACTATTCCTTTTACGTTGTTTAAATGTTGGTGGTTGGATTAGTGCACTCAAGTAGATGGTCATCCTTAGGATGGAATGTTTCTTTGAGATTCCTTTGATGATTCATCATGCCACTCTCGACCATACTTACCACTTTCCATCATTATTTCCCTTCATGACATCATCTCTTGGGATTTTGGGGTAGAATGACCCTAGAAGGGACCAATCCTCATTTCATGGGAAGAATGGGTTGAAGGCCTAGAGGGGAGTTAGATGGAAAATGATAAAATACTAATGAAAGAACCTTCCATATGCTTCACATAGGGGATCCCAAGAAAGAAATGAAAATCTTCTCCACAAGAAAATAAGGACCCCATAAAAATAATAAATAAACATGCTTAAAGGATCAATTGAGGATAGGGGGTCTCATCACAAGACATATTATCATTTCCATGGGTATATAATGGTAATACATTGCCATTTATGGCCATCACACTAGGTTAATGGCTCTTAGTTGCATGGTTGAGGGAAAGGGGGTCTCATAATGAGCCAACTTTCTCATTTTCATGAAAGTAATTGTGGGTGATACTGCCCATATATGGTCAGGACGCTAGGAAAGTGGCCTCCAACTCACCCTATGCTATATTGAAATAAAATGAAAATAAAGAAATATAAAAGGCAATTGATGGGCTTGGAAAAAATGAATTATGGATGAAGGTGCGACACACCCTCCAGAAAGGCACCCATAAATGAGATACTATGGACCCTTGCATATCACAAACCCAATTCCCATTGATTACTTCCCCCATCTATTTCATTTCATTCACATGACTCAAATAGGTTTGTTCCTAGAATTAGGGGGTTTGATACATTCAAAAGAAGTACCATACCAAACCTCCCACAACCGGACTTGAAAATTGTCTAGTTTCTTAAGCACATGTTTGTATGATGTAGTTTGACTTGATTCACTCATCATGATGCTTTGACTTGTGATCCTTGGAGGTGTTGGATTACTGAGAGGGGGGGGTGAATTAACAATAGATAAATTTAATCCTTTTTAACCATATAATCCAAGTGTTATATCAATGTAGAATTATCATCCAATAACTTCAGAGTAAATAAGAAATGAAAAAATGAAAAATCATACACATACACAGTACACCAGTGTTCTACGTGGAAACCCAAAGTGGGAGAAAACTACATAATTATTTTTCTTATATGTATTGAAGAATTACATTCATTGGAAGCACCAACTTCCTTTGTTTTTCTAGATTCAACTGGAAGGAGGCTCCAACCCCCTTGTTTCTTAGGCAACAAAATAAAGGAATATCCAACTCCCCTATTCTCTGGCTACAACCAGAAGGAGGCTACAACCCCCTATGTTCTCTAGATACAACCGGAAGGCGGCTACAAACACCTGTCCATGCCCCATCCAGCCACCTTGAAGTCGAAGTAGAATGATGGAACAACTGTCACACTATCACTGTGAGATATACCGTTGTAAACATGTACCAATAAACCTGAACCATGCATCAAATTTGCATCAACCTGTACCTCAACCCGTAATCAACCTCTACCATAAATAAGTGCATCAATCATGCACCAACCTGTACCAAACAACCTGTAATCAACCTATGCAATAAAAAAGTGCATCCAACCATGTACCAAGTATGTACCAATCATGTG
>SNQJ01S0047545.1:88950-110565 GCA_010110895.2 Picea sitchensis | reverse complement strand
AGGCTACAACCCCCTATGTTCTCTGGATACAACCGGAAGGCGGCTACAAACACCTGCCCATGCCCCATCCAGCCACCTTGAAGTCGAAGTAGAATGATGGAACAACTGTCACACTATCACTGTGAGATATACCGTTGTAAACATGTACCAATAAACCTGAACCATGCATCAAATTTGCATCAACCTGTACCTCAACCCGTAATCAACCTCTATCATAAATAAGTGCATCAATCATGCACCAACCTGTACCAAACAACCTGTAATCAACCTATGCAATAAAAAAGTGCATCCAACCATGTACCAAGTATGTACCAATCATGTGTCAACTATTCATCAACTATAACTCATCAATATGTACCAACATCATCAACTATACACCTCATGTATGTGCCAACTCATCAACTACTTGTCTCAACCATGTACCTCAACCAAAATCCCTCATCAGTATCATCATCCAAATATGATTTGTAACTATGTAATAGACCTGGTTTATATGATCACATACTTGAAAATCTTCCTTAACTTTAACAACAAGAAACTAGCATTTTCATCAAACTTTTCTTTAGTCTCACATGACTAGTTTTGGATTGGTCAACAACCATAACTTGAAATAATCATAGCAATGTACCTGTAATGAATAAAGATCTAAAAATGATACAAAATGTTCTTCACTGTGTTTTATTCAATTCCTCCAGGTGTCACTACTTCTAACCTCTCAGAAAAGGAGTTATAGAAAAAATGGCATACCTTGTTGAATTCTGGCTTATTCTAGAGAGCGACCGTGTAGAGCATGCCCCACACAGAATATTTTCTAAATCAATCTGAAAATGTTACAAAGAATACTATAGAATGTACTCTAACTGACACACTTTTTCTTACAGAATTTGGATATGTTATGAAAAATATATGATTATTTTACCCGAAACACTTGTTTTAGACTAGTTTCAGGACTAGCCACAAACCCTATTTTCCACATAGTGTAACTCCAAAAATACAATGACCCACAAGTTTAATTTTTTACCATAGATACTTTGATATGTTTTCTCAATGTCCTATCAATTTCATGGTTTGTATTATTCTATAAAAAAATCTATTGCAAAAATGGTGAGATGACCTGTAAATAACATACCTTAGAATGCATCATCAAAAGAATTTATCCTCCCTTGAATTCCAGCCTTATTTTATTCACCTTCCCTCTAAAATTAGGTTTAGGTATTCTTTGGTTACCTAAGTCACCTATATATATTAAATATGCTCAAGTGTGATATAAAATGAGAGAATCTTTCCTCTTATTTATACTCTCCATCTTCTAGGTCACTCAACCCATTTCTAGGTCACTTAACCTATTTCTAGGCCACTTAACCCATTTATGGGCCACTTAACCTATTTTCCTCATTTTTAGGGTTAACCACATTCCATAATTAGAAAATTCTCCATTACTTTATCATTTAAATATTCCTCCTTGACTTGTCACCTCACTTTATCATTTAAATAATCTTCTTTGATATTTTCACTTCAGTTTATTATTTAAATAATCCTTTTTGACTTTGTCACTTTACTTTATCATTTAAATAATAATTTCTTCTTTGAAATATCTTTGACTTATTTGACCTTTTGGGGCTTCAATCCAACATATGATGGTCTTCCAACCTCGTAAGGCCATAACTCTCAAACCGTGAGGAGTTATGTGACGTTCCACATACCACCAGAAATTCCATGACATGTAATATTCATATAGAATAGTATTACCTCCAAATATAAAACTCATACCATTATACATGAAACAGCCTTAGGTCCATTACCTAAACCTTTGTGCTACCGTAATTCACTAACGTACTTTCTTCAAGGGTTGAAATCAATGATAACCAACCTTAATCAACAATCTCCTCCTTTGGAATTGATGGAAACACTTTGATGCAAAACTGAAATTATGGCATGCAATACTGAAGTCATATCACTCATGCTCCCCCTAGAAACATGCCTTTGTTCTCTACATCTGATGAATCTCTCCCCCTTTTTCATCAATGGCAAAGGTACCTTTCCATATGGGGCTTCTCCCCCTGAATGAACTATCCTCTTTATGGTTCTTCCTCATGTACATATAATACATATAAGATAAGCATTCAAAAGCATTCATTTTGGAGTAGAAATAAATCTGAGTCTTTGGCGAAGATACTCAAACGCTTCTCATGGAAGTGGTTTTGTAAAGATGTCTGACACTTGTTCTTTTGTGCCCAGATACTCAACTCTGATGTTCTTTTCTGCAACCTGTTCCTGAAGAAAGTGATACTTGATTGGAATGTGCTTCATATTGGAGTGCATCACCGGGTTCTTTGAGATACTGATGGCGCTTGTATTATCACAATATATTAGAATGGGCTCATCATACTCAACCTATGTATCTATCAAAAAAAATTTCATCCAAAGACCCTGTGTACAACATGATGCTACTGCAATATACTTTGCCTCGGCTGTAGATAGATATATTGATGATTGCTTCTTGCTTAGCCATGATACTAAAAAATCACCCAAGTAGAACGTTTCTCCACTAGTTCGTCCTTTGTTATCAATAGAACCTTCCAAATATGCATCTGTGTAGGCAATAATAGATAGATCCTTTCCTTTTGGATACCATAATCCAAACTCTTATGTTCCTTTGAGATATTTGAAAATTCTCTTCAATGCTAATACATTTGATTCCTTTGGTGCTGCTTGAAATCATGCCACCTGTACAACTTCCTGCATTACATCTAGTCTGGATGTTGTGACATATAGTAGGTTTCCAATCATTGACCTGTATTGCCTCCAATCTATATACTTTGAATCATCATCTTTGCTTAACTTGCAACTGGTTTGCATGGGAGTGATAACGGGTTTGCAATATTCAATTCCGAACCTCTTTATCATTTCTCTAATATACTTGGTTTGAGAAATAAAAATTCCTTGGTTTCTTTGACGTATATGAATTCCCAAAAAGAAGGATAGTTCTTCAAGTAATGACATTTCAATTTCTTTTGCATATCCTTTACAAATTTCTGGCTTAACCTGTCATCATCACTACCAAAAATAATATCATCAACATAAACTTCAATTAATAAAATATTACCTTGACTTAGCTTGATGTAGAGATTTTTGTCTGCACTTCCTTTTCTGAACCCTACGTGTTGTAGATATGTATTCAGTCTAGAGTACCATGCTCTAGGAGCCTGTTTTAGACCATACAAGGCCTTCTTTAATTTGCACACATATTTTTCGTTCTTTGACAACTGGAATCCTTTTGGTTGTTCAATTTAGACTTCTTCTTCAAGTTCCCCATTCAGAAAAGATTATTTTACATCCATCTTATACACTTTAATATTTTTGGAGCATGCATAAGCTAAAAGAAATCAGATTGCTTCCATTCTCGCAACTGGGGTAAATGTCTCTTCAAATTCAATTCCTTCAACCTGTGCATATCCTTTACATAACAATCTAGATTTTTTCCTTGAAACCTATCCATCTTCGTTCAATTTATTCCTGTATACCCACTTTGTGTCGATCACATTCTTATCCTTTGGTCTTGGAACCAATTCCCAAGTGTCATTTTTCTCTATTTGATCCAATTCTTCATCCATGTCCTTGTTCCAAAATTCATCCTTGCCAGCCTCTTCAAAATGGGTTGGTTCAATCGTAGATGTGAGTGCTAGTTTTGTTTGTTCTGGTGAACCGATTCTCCTTCTAGTCTCAACTTCTGCGTCTTTGCTTCTGATAATCTGATATGAAGGATTATTCTTCTATACTCATCTTCTAGGTGTCTTTGGAGGCACTTTTTGAACTTTCTCTTTTTATTCTGTCTGATTCTCTTCATATTCCTCTTCTACTTCCTTTTCATCTTCTTCTTCTTCTTTGAAAAGTTGTTCCATTTATTTTTTTCTTCTTCTTTTGATTCTGGTCTTCCTGTTTCATCAATTGTTATGTTTATGCTTTCTACAATGTTGTTCAATCTCAGATTGTAACACTTGTATGCTTCCCTTGTACTTGAGTAACCAACATGTACTCCTTTTTCCACACAAGAATCAAACTTTCCCATTTTGCCATCTTCTCTTCTGATGTAGCACTTGCTTCCAAAAACTTTGAAGTGCTTCACATTTGCTAGTATTTCTTTCCATAGCTCATAGGGAGTTTTGTTAGTGTTGTTTCTGATCATTAATTTTTTCTTAATGTGAACTGTTGTATGCACTACCTATGTCCAAAATATATCTATCAATTTGGAATCCATTAGCATTGTTCAAGGCATTTCCTGTACTGTCATGTTCTTTCTTTCAACAACTCCATTCTATTGAGGTGCCCTAGCAATGGAGAATTGTCTTTTGATTCCATGACTATTGTAGTAGTCCATAAATTTCTTTGAAGTTAACTCTTTGCCATTATCATATCTCAAGCATTTGATTTTTGAATCCATTTCATTTTCAACCATTTCCTTGTAGATCTTGAAGTTTTCAAAAGCTTCCGAATTATTCTTGAGAAAGAAAACTGCAGTCATTCTTGTATAATCATTAAATAATAACATAAAGTATTTCTCATCTTTTAAACCCTTTGTTGTAGTTGGTTCAACTAGATTAGTATGCACAATTTCTAGTGGTCTTGTCGTTGAATATTCATTTGATTTGAACCTGGTCTTTGTTTGTTTTCCTTGTTGACAATGCTTACATAAAATGTTGGTTGGTTTCATGATTCGGGGCATTTCTTTGACTTCTTCTCTTCTGTTGACTTTGACAAGGTTATCAAAATGTATGTGACCCATTCTTTTGTGCCATGGCCAAATTTCATCTTCCTTTCCTAGACAGTGATGATTTTAGGGGCTAAATTTCACTCATGGGCTAATTTTCCATGGTTTTTCCAAAAATGAGATTCGCTATTTTAAAAATGATTCGCCCAAATTCTATATGATAAAATTATTTTACCTTAAAAATCGCCAAAATGTTATAAAAACTATATAAAATCCTTAAAAATTTGAATATTTTTACAAAAATATCGCCAATCATTTATAGTTGGAATATGAAGGATTAGTAAGACTCACCAAGGTTTCTACATTTTAAAATAAATTTCCATCCTTAAAATCATCCCTGTTCCTAGACAACACTTTTCATTTCCAATTTCACTTAACACATATATGTTCCTTGAAGTTCTCAGAGATGTAGCAATCAATTTTCCTAAACCTTCTTTTCTTATCTCACACTTTTGTGAATCAAAAGTAAATTTATGACCTTGGTCACACATTTGACTCACACTGAGAAGATTATGTTTCATATCTTCTACTAGTAGAACATTTTCTGCCTTGGTATTCTTGTTCTCAATTATGACTGTGCCTTTTCCAATGATTTTAGTTGAATCATCATTTTCGAAGGATACTGGTCGATCTCTTTCCTTTCATAATGTAAGAAACATGTCTTTATCACCTGTCATGTGTTTTGAGCAACCACTGCCAACGTTACCAACCACATTTATTTTTCTTATCTTGTAAACTGAGTGTGCATTATTCATTGCTATACTGATCCTACTTTCTTATCCATGTCCTTTTCTGAGGTTCCTGTCCGTGACTATTTTTATTCTATTGCAGTTCTCTAGGAGGGGCTGTCATTCTGCAATGTTTGGCCATGTTTCCACTTCAATGCTCAAAGATTCAAACATGTTGTAACTTATTCTTTGTGTTTCACTAGGCCTTCTTGGATAACCCATTTGCGTATGACTTTCAAAGTTGTTTTTGTTCCTATTGTTAGATCTGCAATTCACAACTTTATGTCCAAAATTATTACATGCATAACATAAACAAAAAATTATAGTTTGATACCTGGGAGTTGAAGATATTTTGAAAGGAGGTACTCTTAAAACTTTTCTTCTTCCTGAGGCCTATCTGTCAGTTGTTGATGCTAAAATCTGAATCTTCTCAATGGAGGAGTGTCCTTGTAATATTCCTTGTAGATCTTCCTATCCCCCTTGATTGTTTTTGCATAGCTTTTTGCATAGCTTTTTGGATATGTTTCTTGCTCTGTTGTTTTCAATCTGGATCCTTTTTCTGTCTGATTATATCATCTTGTCATGATGATATTTTTTACTGTTGATAATGTCATCCAAAAATTTTGAGTTGTTCTGCATATTTTTCTTTTGAATATCCTTTATTAATGTGTCAATCTCTGCTTCCAAATTTCCAATGATCTTATCTTTTTATTCTAGTTGTTCTTTGAGTTCTTCTTCGATTCTTTTATCTTCTTCTATTTGAACCTTCAAATTTGTGATCATTTGTTCTAGTTTTTGAGTGTCTTCTTTCTTGTCTAGTTCTTCTTGTAGTTTCTTGTTTTTATTGTTTTCTCTTCTAATAACTTCTATGGAACACATTAATTCCTCTTGGTAGTCAAGTTCTGTCTCTTCAATTTCTTCTTTGACTTCTTCATATTCTTCTTTGGCTGATTCATATTCTTCTTCAGAGTCTTCTTTATTAGAGTCTTCTACTACCATGAATAGAACTCTTTCTGTCTCACTGTCACTAACTTCATCTTCATCTAATGATGAGATGTCTTCTTTGGTGCACAAGATTTTCTTGAAAACTTTCTTTGTGGTTATTTTGCCTTTGTATGTTTGATTTTTTTTTGAGTAACCTTCATCATTTATCTTTTTCTTATAAGGACACTTGTTAGCAAAATGACCAATACAATCATAATTAAAAAAAAATTAAAGGAAGCTTACCTCTATACCTACCATTGGTTCCCTTGTTCAATCTTTTGACAAAGTTGGCCACTGCTTCATCATATTTCGAGACGTCACTATTGTTTCTATGTTCTTATTTTTTCCTTCCCTTTTTTTTTGACTTTTTGTATGCTTTGAAGACTGCTTCTTTTATATCTAGATTTTCCTGTTCAGTTCTCATTTCATATGCTATGAAGATTCCATGTAATTCATCCATGCTTATTGAGTTT
The DNA here is from genome assembly GCA_010110895.2 of Picea sitchensis. Classification (NCBI taxonomy): domain Eukaryota; kingdom Viridiplantae; phylum Streptophyta; class Pinopsida; order Pinales; family Pinaceae; genus Picea; species Picea sitchensis. Next base: position 103,612 of record SNQJ01S0047545.1, on the reverse strand, counting down.
AGATTTGGTCTTTATTATAGTGTTGATATCTTAGGGTCAAATCTCATAGGAAGAGATCTTGGTACATTTTGAATAATTACAAATTATTTGATTTCTTCTCCCAATCCTATGATTGCATTTACTATTTCATCAACTCGTAAAAAGTAAGATGCAATATTCTCATCTTCCTTCATCTTAAGTTGTTCGAACTGACCTCTGTAAGTTTAAAGGTTTGCTTCTTTGACTTTTGAATCTCCTTCATAAATATTTTGAAGTTTTCCGAAATCTCTTTAGCAGATTTACAATGTGCAACTTTGGTGAATACTGTTTCCCTAAGACCTTTCAGAAGTGCATTTTTGGCTTTGGAATTATTCTGACTGATTTTCATTGCTTTGTCATTTGTTGGCATAATTGTTGTTGTTGTGTATCCATCTACAATTGATTGCCAAATTTCAAATCCCTGTGCCTGTATATATGTTTTCATCCTTATGCTCCAAAATGCATACTTCTGTCCATTAAACTATAGTGTTCTATTTTTATACAAGTTTTTACTCTCGATGATCTAGCTTTCAGTGGTTAAACTGATTTCTGAAGGAACCTGCTCTGATACCAATTGATGGATTACTGAGAGGGGGGGTGAATCAGTAATAGAGAAATTTAATCCTTTTTAACCATATAATCCAAGTGTTATATCAATGTAGAATTATCATCCAATAAATGTAGAGTAAATAAACAATGAACAAATGAACAATCATACACATACATAGAACACCAGTGTTTTACGTGGAAACCCAAAGCGGGAGAAAACCACGGGATGTTTTTTCTTATACGTCTTGAAGAATAACATTCATTGGAAGCACCAAATTCCTTTTTTTTTCTAGCTGCAACTTGAAGGAGGATCCAACCCCCTTGTTTCTTAGGCTACAACCTAAAGGAAGCTCCAACTCCCCTATTCTCTAGCTACAACTAGAAGGAGGCTACAACCTTGTATGTTCTTCAGCTACAGCCAGAAGGTGGCTACAACCACTTTTCCTTGTCCCATCCAACCTCCCTGAAGTAGAAGTATAATGATGGAACCACTATTACACTATCACTGTGAGATATACCATTGTAAACCTATACCAATAAACCTCAACCATGCATCAACTATGCATCAACCTCTACCTCAACTTGTAATCAACCTGTACCATAAACAAGTACATCAATCATGCACCAACCTATACCAAACAACCTGTAATCAAATTGTACCATAAACAAGTGCATCCAACCATGTACCAAGAATCTACCAATCATGTGTCAACTACTCATAAACTATGAATCATCAATATGTACCAATATCATCAATTATACACCTCATGTATGTGCCAACTCATCTACTACTTGTCTCAACCCTGTACCTCAACCAAAGTCCCTCATCAATATCATCATCCAAATGTGATTTGTAACTATGTAATATACCTGGTGTATATGATCACATACTTGCAGATCTTTCTTAACTTTAACAACAAGAGACTAGCATTTTCGTCAAACTTTTCTTTAGTCTCACATGACTAGTTTTGGATTGGTCAACAACCCTAACTCGAAATAATCATAACTATGTACCTGTAATGAATAAATATCTAGAAATGATACACAATGTTCTTCAGTGTGTCTTATGCAATTCCTCCAGGTTTAACTACTTGGAACCTCTCAGAAAATGATTTATAGAAAAAATGGAATACCTTGGTGAATTATGGATTATTCTAGTGAGCGACCGTGTAGAGCATGCCCTGCATAAAATATTTATTGAATAGATATGAAAATATTAAAAACAATAATAAATACTTTATTCTAACCAACACATTTGGTCTTACGGAATTTGGATCTGTTATGAAGAAGTTATAACGTTTTTACCCGAAACACCTATTTTAGATTAGTTTCAGGAATAGCCACAAACCCTATTTTCCATGGAGTGTAACTCCAAAAATACAATGACCCACAAGATGAAGTTTTTATCACGGATACTTAGATATGTTTCCTCAATGTCCTATCAATTTGACGGTCTGAGTCGTTCTAGAAAAAAATCTATTACGAAAATGGTGAGATGGCTTGTAAATAACATACCTTAGAAAGCATCATCAAAAGAATTTATCCTCCCTTGAATTTTGACCTTCTTTTCTTCACCTTCCCTCTGAAATTAGGCTTAGGTATCCTTTTGTTACCTCATTCACCTATAGATATTCAATATTCTCAAGTGTTATATAAAATGAGAGAGTATTGCCTCTTATTTTGATCAGGGGATCAAATTTTGCTCAATTTTCAAAGTGCTCGGAATGCGACGAAAATAATGCCATTGCGTCTGTATCGTCTTCTTGATTCTGGTGGTATATTTAATTTCTCAAATGGAGTCCATATGGAGAAGATATCGCGATCTGTTCGCCAAGGCAAACAGGCAAAATTTTTGGATGCTGACTATACCTATCTGTACAGTCCGTACAGTTCGTACGGTGACATGGCAGGGCCGTACGATCGTATAATGGTGACGTGGCAGGTTTTTGTTGGTTGCTAGATGGCTAATAGGAAGTTGACATGTGTCCGGTTGGTGGCGAATAATAAGGAGACACGTGGCCCAATCCATGGGCGCCACGTTTCCCCCCATTTGTTTGGTTCATATTGCTATATAAAATGTAATGGGAGTCCGCGGGGTTCGACCTCGGGACCTCCCCCCACATGTAAACCTTTATATAACCATCCGACCAATGTGCCCATGACATGTGACTTAACATATAACCAAACACAATTGTTATAAAGTCGTTGCAATATATGAATGGGTGGGGGTCGAACCGGGGCTTAGCCCCGCCCATGGTTATTTGAAACGATATATGACCATGTTGTAAGGCCCAACGAATGGTGCGGATATAACCAAAGTGTGTATATTGTATTGTGTTCACATATATATATACCATTGTGTATTAGCGCGGGGTTGAAACATAACCCGTGAGTTTTGTATTTAACCAATGGTTTAACACGCGCGAGAGTTCCAACGGTTATGGCGGTTTAACCACTCGTTTGCCTAGCCCAAGGTTCCATGTGCCATGTGCCTAGGTGCTGAGGCAGTTAGGGGCTGGCGCGCCCTTAACCATCCTACGGTTTGCACCGTTGGCACGGTTGTGCCTGGTGCTGGGTTTTTTTGCGCTTAAAAGAGCGTGTGAGCCAGGTTCACTCAAGGTGGGTACGAATTGTAGAACCAGAGACAACAAGCTTGGAGAAGGAGACTTCCAGGAGGCCTATCTTTCTCATTTTTCGACCGATTGAGGTGCCAAAAGAGCCCAGACAGGGGTTTTGGGATGCTGGGAAGCCATTGGAGCGGTCGGTTTGACAGTTTGAGCATTTTAAGACATGTTTTTGAGCACTTTTTGAGCAATTAATAATAATGATCCATTGGAAGCTGGACCAGGACATGTAGCCCAGGAGAGGGGTGAACTCCTTTATCAATTGTTGTGCACATGTGTTTATGTTCAATGTTTATGTTGTTGTCTATGTATAATTTACATAAGTAATCCTTGATTTATGTGTTGCAAATTGATCATGTTGCTTTAAACACATAACATTTCACTTGCAATATGTTTTCAAGTTTTTCAAGTCTTCTTCATTTTTAGATCAAGTTGGTATCAGAGAACTGGTTTTGAAGACTTGATTGTTTGCAAGTTTTGTTTCTGATGCTCACAAGGTTGAAACTCATGATTGTTTGCAAGTTTTGTTTGGATGTCTGCTGGGTTGAAACTCACAAGAGGAGAAGGTCAACTTGTGGGAGCCAAGTTCTTATCCGACAAGGAGGAAGTAGTTTAATTCACCGCAAGTTTCAGAGAGAAATTCACCAAGAATGGCTCATGAATAAAGTCATGAACATGTTCCAACCTAAGAGGAAGACTCTCGTGCGCACTCATACAGTTGAGAGATATGGTGAAGATCTTGATGGAACGAAACATGATGTCAGGGTGAAGGCTCTAACCTTCAATGCATAAGGGAGTATGGTGGTGACAAGACTCTAAACAGAGATGAGGGAATGGTGCTTCTCCACCACCCTCTTCTCCATCACCATCATCTACTTCTTCTTCTTCTACCTACCAAAACATCTTCCCAATGGGCATGGTAAACTCCTTCACAAATTCCTTCATTAAAGCTGATATAAAATTTGATTTTACAATTTTATAATGGAGTAGTTAACGTTGAAAAGTTAGATAACTTGATACGTCAAATTGGTCTATCTAGAATACAAAAGATCTTCAAGATGATGAAACCAAAATTCAGCTTAGCTTCATTAATATTAGATGGTTCAACACTTATTTGGTGGAATCTAAGACAAAGAAATGAAAAAATGGAAAAAATTTCTTCTTTGGAAATGATTTTCATAATAGCAATTAAAACAATTTTATCCATTGGTCTTATAAAACAAAAGGAAACCATGGAATGGAAAAATTTTAGACAAGCAAAGGACGAATGTACAAAGTTTTACTCAAGAACTTAGGAGAAGAAAGCTTCGGTTTTGGGAGTTGATTTGTCTTCACAGGAAACATTACACCAAACATATTGGTGCTTTGTATAGTTTGAGGCATACTATACTTATGTTTAATCCAATGAATCTAGATGAAGTTTGTGTAATGCTACTCATTTGGAAGCAAGGGAAGAAACTATACCAAGGGAGGGTTTCCAGAAGACATATAGCCGAAGACAAAGGGAAGAAGAAATTCAAAGGCACTGGCAGGGAAGAATGTTGATGTGAAGAAGGAAGGAGAAAAGTTCATATGCAAACATTGTTCAAAGGATAGCCACGATGAAGACCATTGAAGTTTCCATCCCCAATCCACTCCAAAATGTTTGGCAACAACAACAAAGGGAAGTCAAAAAGACCTACAGGACCGCCAAGACTTGGGTTTGGATTCTGGTGAAGAGACGAAGATCGCAGCCATGGGTTACCAAGGTAATAATTATGTTGCTAGCACTAGCTCTTCAAGTAATGCTAATGTCTATGTAACTCCAACAAGAGAAACGAGAATTGAACTTTTTCATATAAGGGTTGTTTCAAAACATACCAAGATACACTATTTGATTCGGGGTCACAAGCAAATCTTATTTCAGAAGAGACTGTTAAGAAACTTCAGTTGGAAACAAGTCCACATCCTAAGACATACCCTCTTGGTTGATATGTGATAATGCTAAGTTACAAGTAACTGTGAAGTGTAAACCAGTTCCTTCATAACCCAATTTTGTTGATGAAGTTGAGCTTGATGTGATTACGTTGGATATATGTACTGTGGAGTCCTTATTTTTATGATAGGAAGGTTATTTTCTATCATCAGGAGAATAAGTATCATTTGTTTGCAAAGATGGGTTGAGTATGTTGTCGAGCTCACACTAAGAAGATGAATTTATCAATCATAAATGCAGGTGGCAAATGAAGAGGTTAGTTAATGCAAGTAAAAAATTTTGTTCTTCTTAATGATCAAACCTGAAAATGATGTTGAGAACAAAGCATTTCAAGGTTGTGATACTAAGTTAAAATCAAATCTATTTGAATTTGTTAATCAATATGATGACATGTTTAAAGAACCTATAATATTCAAAAGAGGAATCCAACATGAAATTTAGTTACAACAAGATTGTCCACTTCCAAATATTGGTATGTATAGAATGTCAGTCATGGAAAATGATGATTAAAACAAATTCAGGAGTTGTTAGACAAAGGTAATTGTGCCAAGTTCTTCTCGCCATGTGGATCTCCAATTGTGTTAGTTCCAAAGAAGGATGGGACGTGGCTTAATGTGTGTTGATTTCAGGCTTTGAACAAAAATAATGTCTTAAAAATCGTTATCCTCTTCCACGAATTGATGATTTGATTGATCAATTAAAAAGATGCAAAACATTTCACTAAGTTAGATTTAAGGGAGTGGCTATCATCAGATCAGATTGCCGAGGGAGACACATGGAAGACAACTCTTTAAGACTAAGAAAGGTTTGTTTGAATGGATGGTAATGCCTTTGACCTTTGCAATGCACATCCTACTTTCATGCGAGTTATGAATGATGTTCTGAGGCCTTTTTTGGATGATTTGTTTATTGTCTACTTAGATGATATTTTGATTTTCAGTAAATCTCGTGAAGAGCATATTGAACATGTGAAAAGAGTTTTGATGTTTTGAGGAAAGAACAGTTTTTTTTTTTTTTGAAGTTGTCCAAATTTGAATTTGGCAAAACTTCACTTATCTACTTAGGCCATATTGTTGGTGGAGGTGAATTAAAAATTGATCCTTCAAAAGTTAAAGTTATTTTGGAAATGGTCCAGACCCAGCAATGTGACAGAGGTAAGAATTCTTTGTCAGCCTAATACTCGAGAAATTTTATTGCTAACTTTTTGTCCATTGCATCTCCATTGCATCTCCATTACATGTTGTGACAAGTGTCACAAGGTTTCCAATGGGGAGGCAAGAAACAATAGGGATTTTGATACTTTGAAAGAAAAGATCAGTTCAACGCCGGTTCTTGCACTTTCAAATTTAAGACAACCTTTGAAATCCGCATTGCATGCAAGTAATTATGCTGCATGGGGAGCATGGTTTCAATTGTAAGCCCACTTGTTTTCATTCTGAGACGCTTAATGGTGCCGTGATTAATTATCCTACTCTCTATGATAAGGGAATTATATGCATTGGTTCAAAGTGTTAAGAAATGGAAGCATTATTTGTTGGGAAAAGAAACCATTATTCATACGATCATCAACCTTGAAATATTTACAATCACAAATTTCAAAGTTACGAAGCTAGGCACTCGTGATGGATGGGTTTTATTCAACAATTTAATTTGGTTATCGGGTATAAGAAGGGCATTTTAACAAATTCGTTGATATGATTTCCAGGCCTACTAGTGTTTCAGTTATTCTTAAGTAGAGTCCCATAGCCATGAAAGTTATGTGGAACAATATGCTTTAGATGCTGACTTTTAAGGAAGTATATGAAACTTTGTGTCATTCTAACCATGTTGAAGAACTGGATTATCATTTGCATAATAATCTCTTTGTATCATCTGGCAAGTTGTGTATTCCACAGGGAGAAAGAATCAACATCATAAGAGAAGCGCATTCTTCTCTTATTGCTATCATTTTGGTGGTGGGCAAGACAAGGGCAAATTTGCAAAGATACTGCTACCGGCCCAAGATGAATGAAAGTATTTCGAGATATGTACAAGGATGTTCGCTGTGTTCTACAAGTAAACCTAGTAATCTAAAGTTGGGTTTGTACACTCCACTTCCAGTTCCTTCGACCCTGGGGAAAGTATTTCCATGGATTTTGTTGGTGGCTTCACGGCGTCGAAGAGACAAGGATTATCTTTATGTTGTGGTTGACGATTTCAAGATGCGGTATTTTGATGCCATGTACCAAGCAGGTAAATGGCAGACGACGAACAGTTGTTCTTTCAAAATGTTTGGGTGCATTTTGGTTTTCCCAAGTCCATTATTTTTTATCGAGATTCGGATTTGTTGGAAGTTTTGGTCAAGTTTGTGGGCACCTCATGACACCAAGCTTAAGAAGAGCACAACTTTTCATCCGCGCATAGATGGTCGACAGAGGTGGTGAATCGTACAGCATATCTCTTTGTGCTTATTGCAGTAAGCATCCTGAACTTTGGGATGAACATTTACACCACGTTCAACATGCGCATAATCGAAGCACTCTTCGACGCAAACGCCGCCATTTGAGGTATACGTTTTGGTTATTTTCCCAAGTCACCTTTAGATTTCATCTTGGGAAAGATATTGTTGTTGATGGGCAATATGATACTGATCAGACAGAGAAGTTCATGGAACAAATTCAGTCAATACATCGAATGGTACAAGAACAGTTGGAAGAGTCAAGCCAAGTACAAAGCCGCAGACATGACAGGCATCGTGTTGATCATAGTTTTTGAAGTTGGTGATGAAGTATGGTTTACATCAGCAAGGAGAGGCTAAAGGAGAAGTGCAAAAATTGGAAACCAATTCGATATGGTCCCTTCAAGATTGTTGACAGATTGGTAACACGTTTTCATTTAGATTTGCCTCCCATTGCAGATGTATGCGCTTGTTAATGTTGGTGAATTTCAGTTGTATGGTTCTACTGATTGATGATCAAGGAGAGCATGTTCATATCTCTTCCATAGATAATTTTTCTAGAGTATCTTAACAAATCTGTGGTGGAAGACACCATCCTGGATGAGAATGCGAACTCTCGGATGGTGAAAATGTGGAGTATTTGAGAGTTGGTCTTAAAGGGTTGAATCCAAGCAAGGCCAAGTGATTGAGGTTGGAAGGGTGAGGAACTATACCCTCATCTTCAGATAGACTGAGTATAGTCTGAGGTCCAAAAGCTTCCCAACGGGGAGGTGCGATCGGGATCAAATTTTGCTGAATTTTAAAAGTGCTCGAAATGGGGACCTAAAATACAGCATTAAGGGTCTGCCTCTATCTTCCCGATTGGTGGTATGTTTACTTTGTCAAATGGAGTCCGTGTGGAGAAGATATCGTGATTTGTTTGCCAAGGCAAACAGGGAAAAATTTTTAGATGCTGACTGTGCCTGTCCGTACAATCCAGATGGTGACGTGTATGTGGTCGCACACCCATTTTACGGTGATGTGGTAGGTTATTTTGGTTGCTATATGGCTTTTAATAGAAGTTGATTAATGGTCCGCTTGCGGGCGTAATAATAAGGAGACACGTGGCTCAATCCATGGGCGCTACATGTCCCCATTTGTTTGGTTCATATTTCTATATAAAATGTAATGGGATTCATGTTCACTCGGACCTCCCCCCACATGTAAACCTTTATATAACCATCCGACCAATGCGCCCATGACATGTGACTTAACATATAACCAAACACAATTGTTATAAAGTCGTTGCAATATATGAATGGGTGGGGGTCGAGCCGGGGCTTAGCCCCGGCCCGTGGTTATTTGAAACGATATATGACCATGTTGTAAGGCCCAACGAATGGTTTGGATATAACCAAAGTTTGTATGTTGTATTGTGTTCACATATATATATACCGTTGTGTATTAGCGCGGGGTTGAAACATAACCCGTGAGTTTTGTATTTAACCAATGGTTTAACATGCACGAGAGCTCCAACGGTTATGGCGGTTTAACCACTCGTTTGCCTAGCCCAAGGTTCCATGCGCCATGTGCCCAGGTGCCAAGGCGGTTAGGGGCTGGCGCGCCCTTAACTGTCCTACGATTTGCACCGTTGGCACGGTTGTGCCCGGTGCTGGGTTTTTGCGCTTAAAAGAGCGTGTGAGCCAGGTTCCTCAAGGGGGGTACGAATTGTAGAACCAGATACAACAAGCTTGGAGAAGGAGACTTCCAGGAGGCCTATCTTTCTCATTTTTCGACCGATTGAGGTGCCGAAAGAGCCCAGACAGGGGTTTTGGGATGCTGGGAAGCCATTGGATCAGTCGGTTTGACAGTTTGAGCATTGTAAGACATGATTTTGAGCACTTTTTGAGAAATTAATAATAATGATCCATTGGAAGCTGGACCAAAAGATGTAGCCGAGGAGAGGGGTGAAATCCTTTATCAATTGTTGTGCACATGTGTTTATGTTCAATGTTTATGCTGCTGTCTATGTATAATTTACATAAGTAATCCTTGATTTATGTGTTGCAAATTGATCCTGTTGCTTTAAACACATAACATTTCACTTGCAATATGTTTTCAAGTTTTTCAAGTCTTCTTCATTTTTAGATCATATTTATACTCTCCATCTTCTAGGTCACTCAACCCATTTCTAGTTCACTTAACTCATTTCTAGGTCACTTCACCTATTTCTGGGTCACTTAACATATTTCTAGGTCACTTAACCCACTTATAAGTCACTTAATGTATTTTCCTCATTTTTAGGGTTAACCACTTTCCATAATTAGAAAATTCTCCATTACTTTATGATTTAAATATTCCTCCTTGACTTTGTGACCTCACTTTATCATTTAAATAATCTTCTTTGATTTTGTCACTTCACATTATTATTTAAATAATCCTTCTTGACTTTGTCACTTTAATTTATCATTTAAGTAATAATTTATTCTTTGCAAGCTCTTTGACTTCTTTGATCTTTTGGGGCTTCAAGCCAACATATGAGGGTCCTCCAACTTCGTAAGGCCATAACTCTCAAACCGTGAGGAGTTATGTGACGTTCCACATACCAGCAGAAATGGAATGACATGTACTATCTATATAGAATAGTATTACATTCAAATATAAAACTCATACCATTATACATGAAACAACCTTGGGTCCATTACCCAAACCTTTGTGCTACCAGAATTCGCTACCGGACTTTCTTCAAGGGTTGACATCAATGACAACCGACCTTAATCAACAATCTCCCCCTTTGGAATTGATGGAAACACTTTGATGAAAAACTAAAATTATGTCATGAAATACTAAAGTCATATCACTCATGCTCCCCCTAGAAACATGCCTATGTCCTCTGCATCTGATGAATCTCTCCCCCTCTGTCATCAATGGAAAAGTTATCTTTCCATCCGAGGTTGCTCCCCCTGAATGAACTGTCCTCTTTATGGTGATTCCTCGTGTACATCTAAGACATATAAGATAATCATTCAAAAGAATTCATTTTCGAGCAAAAATAACTTCGAGTCTTTGGCAAACATACTCAAAGGCTTCCCATGGAAGTGGTTTTGTAAAGATATCTTCCACTTGTTCTTTTATACCCACATACTCAACTCTGATGTTGTTTTCTTCAATCTGTTTCCATAGAAAGTGATATTTGATTGGAATGTTCTTCATCTTGGATTGCATCACCAGGTTCTTTGAGACACTGATGGTGCTTGTATTATCAAAATAGATTGGAATTGGCTCATCATACTCGACTTGTCTATCTATCAAAGTTTGTTTCACCCAAAGAACCTATGTACAACATGTTGATGCTGCAATATACTTTACCTCAGTTGTAGATCGAGATACTAATGATTGTTTCTAGCTTAGCCATGATACTAAACACTCACCCAAGTAGAAAAATGTTCCACTAGTGCTCATCGGTCATCAATACAACCTGCTCAATCTGCATCTATGTAGGCAATAAGAGATAGATCCTTTCCTTTTGGATACCATAATCCAAACTCTTTTGTTCCTTTGAGATATCTAAAAATTCTCCTCACTGCTAATACATGTGATTCATTTGGTGCTGCCTGAAATCATGCCACTTGTCCAACTGCCTACATTACATCTTCTTTGGATGTTGTCACATATAGTAGGTTTCCAATCATTGACCTGTATTGCCTCTAATCTGTATACTTTGAATCATCATCTTTTCTTAACTTGAAACTAGTTTGCATGGTAGTGATAACTGGTTTGCAATCTTCCATTCCAAACCTCTTTAGCATTTCTCTGATATACTTGGTTTGAGAAATAAAAATTCCTTGGTTTCTTTGACGTATCAGAAGTCCCATAAAGAAGGATAGTTCTCCAAGTAATGATATTTCAAATTCATTATGCATAACCTTTGTAAATTTCTGGCTTAACTTGTCATCATCACTACCAAAAATAATATCATCAACATAAACTTCAATTAATAAAATATTACCTTGACTTAACTTGATGTAGAGGTTTATGTTTGCACTTCCTTTTCTGAACTCTGCCTACTATAGATATTTATCTAGTCTAGAGTACCGTGCTCTGGGAGCCTATGTTAGACCATACAAGGCCTTCTTTAATTTTCACACATAGTTTGCATTCTCTAACAACTGAAATCCTTCTGGTTGTTCAATGTAGACTTATTCTTCAAGTTCCCCATTCAGAAAAACTGATTTTACATCCATCTGATACACTTTAATATTTTTGGAGCATGCATAAACTAAAAGCAATCAGATTGCTTCCATTCTGGCAACTGGGGAAATGTCTCTTTAAATTTGATTCCTTCAACTTGTGCATATCCTTTACATACCAATCTAACTTTGTTCCTTGTAACTTTTCCATCTTCATTCAATTTATTCATGTGTACCCACTTTGTGCCGATCACATTATTATCCTTTGGTTTTGGAACCAATTCCCAAGTGTCATTTTTCTCTATTTGATCCAATTCTTCATCCATGTCCTTGCTCCAAAATTCATCCTTGCTGGCCTCTTCAAAATGGGTTGGTTCAATCATAGATGTGAGTGTTAGGTGTGTTTATTCTGGTGAACGGATTCTTCTTCTAGTCTCAGCTCCTACGTCTTTGTTTCCGATAATTTGATTTGAAGGATGATTCTTATGTACTCATCTGCTAGGTGTCTTTGGAGGCACTTGTTGAACTTTCTGTTCTACTTCTATCGGATTCTCTTCATATTCCCCTTCTAATTCCTTTTCATCTTCTGCTTCTTCTTCAAAAAGTTGTTCCATTGATTATTTTTCTTCTTCCTTTGATTTTGGTTTGCCTGTTTCATCAATTGTTACGTTGATTTTTTCTACAAATTTGTTCAATCTCAGATTGTAACACTTGTATCCACTCTTTGTACTTGAGTAACCAACAAGTATTCCTTTGTCCACATGAGAGTCAAACTTTCCCATTTTTCCATCTTCTCTTTTGATGTAGCATTTTCTTCCAAAAACTCTAAAGTTCTTCTCATTTGTTGGTCTTCCTTTCCATAGCTCATAGGGAGTTTTGTCAATGTTGTTTCTGAGCATTAATATGTTTTGAATGTGAACTATTGTATGTACTTCCTGTGTCCAAAATATATCTACCAATTTGGAATCCATTCGCATTGTTCGAGCCATTTCCTATACTATCATGTTCTTTCTTTCAACAACTCCATTCTGTTAAGGTGTCCTAGCAACAAAGAATTTCCTTTTTATCCCATGACTGTTGCAGTAGTCCATAAATTATTTTGAAGTGAACTCTCCTCCATTATCATATCTCAAGAATTTTATTTTTGAATCCATTTCATTTTCAACCATTTCCTTGTAGATCTTGAAGTTTTCAAAAGATTTTGACTTATTCTTGAGAAAACAAACTACAGTCATTCTTGTATAATCATCAACTAATAACATAAAGTATTTCTCACCTTTTAAACCCTTTGTTGTAGTTGGTCCAACTAGATCAATATCCACAATTTCCATTGGTCTTGTCGTTGAATATTCCTTTTATTTGAACCTGGTATTTGTTTTTTTTCCTTGTTGACATTGCTTGCATAAAGTGTTGGTTGGTTCCATGATCCGAGGAATTTCTCTGATTGCTTCTCTTATGCTGACTTTGATAACGTTGTCAAAATGTATGTGACCCATTCTTCTGTACCATATCCAAATTTCATCTTCCTTTCCTAGACAACACTTTTCATTTCCAATTTCACTTAATACATATATGTTTCTTGAATTGCTCGCAGTTGTAGAAATCACTTTTCCTGAACCTTCTTTTCTTATCTCGCACTTTTGTAAATCAAAAGTAACTTTATGAACTTGGTCACACATTTGACTCACACTTAGAATATTGTGTTTCATATCTTCTACTAGTAGAACATTTTATTCCTTGATATTCTTTTTCCCAATTCTGACTGTTCCTTTTCCAATGATTTTAGTTGAATCATCATTTCTAAAGGAGACTAATCCATCTCTTTCCTTTCATAATGTAAGAAACTTGTCTCTATCACATTTCATGTGTTTTGAACAACCATTGTCAACATACCATATACTTTTCTTCTTCCTATCTTGTAAAGCGAGTGTGCATTCTTCATTACTATACTGATCCTACTTTCTTATCCATGTCATTTTCTGAGGTTCCTGTCTGTGACTATTGTTATTCTATTGTGGTTCTCTAGGAGGGAATGCCATTCTGCAATGTTTGGCCATGTGTCTAAAATTGTTACATTTGTAACATTCCACTTCAATGCTCAAAGATTCAAACCTGTTGTAACTTCTTCTCTATGTTTCACTAGGAATTCTTAGATAACCCCTTTGTGTATGACTTTCAAAGTTGTTTGTGTTCCTATTGTTAGCTCTGAAATTCACATTTTTATGTCCAAAATTATTACATGCATAACATAAACCAAAAAAGATAGTTTGATACCTGGGAGTTGAATATCTTTTGAAAGGAGGTAATCTTATAAATTCTTCTTCTTCCTGAGGCCTATCTATCGGTTATTGATTCTAAAATTTGAATCTTCTCAGTGGAGGAGTGTCCCTGTAATCTTCCTTGTACAGCTTCCTATCCCCTTGATTGTTTTTGCATATATTTTTGGATATGTTTATTTCCCTATTGTTTTGGATCTTGATCATTTTTCTGTCTGATTGTATCTAAGTCTGAACTTGTCATGATGAGATTTTTTACTGTTGAAAATGTCATCCAAAACTTTTGAGTTGTTCTACATATTTTTGTTTCGAAGATCCTTTCTTAATGTTGTTGGAAAGTGTTATGCTTGTCATTGATGGCAAGTACAACAGTGAAGATGACAGGAAAACAGAAGATAAAGGAAATCAAGCTCAGGAGGAATAGTAGTCTTATATGTGCACGAAGCATAGGAAAGAGACCGAGAACCGTCAGATCTCACTCGGAAATCCCGACAGCTGTTGGATCGGGAGAAGCTGCGTAGATATTAAACGTAGGAGTTAAGCGCAGAGAAGAAGTGATCTAAGCCGTCAGATTAGAAGCAAACCCCGACAACTGTCAGATATGCAGAAGCTGC
>SNQJ01S0047545.1:69843-88940 GCA_010110895.2 Picea sitchensis | reverse complement strand
TTTAAAAGAAGCATAATTGTTTAAGCACGGTAACAACTGATTCACCCCCCCCTCTCAGTTGACTAACAAATGTGACAATCTCTGCTTCCAAATTTTCAATGTTCTTGTCTTTTCTTCTAGATGTTCTTTGACTTCTTCTTCAATTATTTTAACTTCTTCTATTTGAACCTTCAAATTTGTGATCATTTGTTCTAGTTCTCAAGTGTCTTCTTTCTTGTCTAGTTCTACTTGTTGTTTCTTATTTTTCTTCTTTTCTCTTCTAATAACTTCTATGGCACACATTAATTCCTCTCGATAGTCAACTTCTGTCTCTTCAATTTATTCTTCGACTTCTTCATATTCCTCTTCGACTTATTCATATTCTTCTTCAGAATCTTCTTTATCAAAGTCTTCTACTTCCATGAATAGAACTCTTTCTGTCTCACTGTCATTGACTTCATCTTCATTTGATGATAAGATGTATTCTTTGGTGCACAAGTTTTTCTTGAAAACTTTCTTTGTGGTTCTTTTTCCTTTAATGTTTTTTTTCCTTTTGAGTAACCTTCATCATTTCTCTTTTTCTTATAAGGAAATTTGTTAGAAAAATGACCAATACCATCACAATTAAAACAAATTAAAATAATCTTACCTCTATACCTATCGTCGGTTCCCTTGTTCAATCTTTTGACAAATTTAACGACTTCTTCATCATCTTCTGAGATGTCACTGTTGTTGCTATGTTCTTAGTTTTCCCTTCCCTTTTGCTTTGAATTTTTGGATGCTTTGAAGGATTCTTCTTTTATATCTAGATTTTCCTGTTCAATTCTCATTTCATATGTTGTGAATATTCCATGTAATTCATCCATGCTTATTAAGTTTAGATATGATCTTGTTTCTAGTGCTAATATCTTAGGGTCAAATCTCATAGGAAGAGATCTTAGTAATTTTTGAACAATTATAGTTACTTTGATTTCTTCTCCCAATCCTATGATTGCATTTACTGTTTCATCAACTCATAAAAAGTAAGATGAAATATTCTCATCTTCCTTCATATTAAGTTGTTTAAAATGATCTATGTAAGTTTGAAGCTTTGCTGCTTTGACCTTTGAATATCCTTCATAAATATTTTGAAGTTTGTCCCAAATATATTTAACGGATTTACAATGTGAAACTTTGGTGAATACCATTTCACTAAGAACATTCAAAAGTGAATTTTTGGATTTCGAATTATTATGACCGAGTTTCGTTGTTTTTTCATTTGTTGGTGGAACTGCTGGTGTTATGTATCCATCTACAATTGATTGTCAAATTTCAAATCTCTATGCCTGTATATATGTTTTCATCCTTATGCTCCAAAATGCATACTTCTATTCATTGAACTGCGTTATTCCATTTTTATACAAGTTGTTACTCTCAATGATTTACCTTTTAGTGGTTAAACTAATTTCTGAAGGAACCTGCTCTGATACCAATTGTCCGATTACTGAGGGGGGTTGAATCAATAATAGAGAAATTTAATACTTTTTAACCATATAATCCAAGTGTTATATCAATGTAGCATTATCATCCAATAAATACAGAGTAAATAAGCAATGAAAAAATGAACAATCATACATAGACACAATACACCAGTGTTTTATGTGGAAACCCAAAGAGGGAGAAAACCACAAAATGTTTTTTTCTTATATGTCTTGAAGAATTACATTCATTGGAAGCACCAACTTTCTTTGTTTTTTCAACTGCAACTGGAAGGAGGCTCCAACCCCTTTTTTTCTCAGTATACAACCTAAAGGAATATCCAACTCCCCTATTCTATGGCTACAACCAGAAGGAGGCTACAACCAGAAGGTGTTCTCCGGCTACAACCACATGTCCTTGCCCCGTCCAACCGCCCTGAATTAGAAGTAGAATGATGGAACCAATTTCACACTATCACTGTGAGATATACCAGTGTAAACATGTACCAATAAACCTAAACCATGCATCAAACATGCATCAACCTATACCTCAACCTGTACGATAAACAAGTGCATCAATCATGCACAAACCTGTATCAAACAACCTATAATCATCATGTACCATAAACAAGTGCATTCAACCATGTACCAAGTATGTACCAATCATGTTTCAACTTCTCATCAACTATGACTCATCAATATGTACCAACATCATCAACTATACACCTCATGTATGTGCCAACTCATCAACTACTTGTCTCAACCATGTACCCAACATGTACCTCAACTAAAATCCCTCATCAATATCATCATCCAAATATGATTTGTAATTATGTAATAGACCTGGTGTATATGATCACATACTTTCAAATCTTCCTTAACTTTAACAAAAAGAGACTATCACTTTCATCAAACTTTTCTTTAGTCTCACATGACTAGGTTTGAATTAGTCAACAACCCTAACTTGAAATAATCATAACTATGTAGATGTAATGAATAAATATCTAAAAATGATACACAATGTTCTTTAGTGTGTTTTATGCAATTCCTCCAGGTGTCACTACTTCGAACCTCTCAAAAAAGGAGTTATAGAAAAAATAGCATACCTTGCTAAATTTTGTCTTATTCTAGAGAGCGACCGGGTAGAGCATGCCCAGCATGAAATATTTGTTGAATAGATATGAACATGTTACAAAACATACTACAGACTGTACTCTAACCAACACATTTGGTCTTATGGAATTTGGATCTTTTATGAAGAAGTTATGACGTTTTTACCCGAAACACCTGTTTTAGACTAGTTTCAGGACTAGCCACAAACTGTATTTTTGACGGAGTGTAACTCCAAAAATACAACAACCCACAAGATGAATTTTTTACCAAATATAATTGAATATGTTTCCTCAATTACTATCGATTTCATGATCTAAATCATTCTAGAAAAAAATATATTGTGAAAATGGTGAGATGACATGTAAATAACATACCTTAGAAAGCATCATCAAAAGAATTTATCCTCCCTTGAATTCCAACCTTGTTTTCTTTACCTTCCCTCTGAAATTCAGCTTAGGTATCCTTTGGTTACCTCAGTCACCTATAGATATTCAATATTCTCAAGTGTGATATAAAATTAGAGAGTCTTTCCTCTTATTTATACTCTCCATCTTCTACGTCACGCAACCCATTTCTAGGTCACTTAACCTATTTCTATGTCACTTAACCCATTTCTAGGTCACTTAACATATTTTCCAACCCATTTCTAGGTCACTTAACCTATTTCTAGGTCACTTAACCCATTTTTAGGTCACTTAACCCATTTCTAGGTCACTTAACATATTTTCCTCATTTTTAGGGTTAACCACTTTCATAATTAGAAAAATCTCCATTACTTTATCATTTAAGCATTCCTCCTTGACTTTGTCACCTCACTTTATCATTTAAATAATCTTCTTTGATTTTGTCACTTTTCACTTTATTATTTAAATAATCCTTCTTGACTTTGTCACTTTGATTTATCATTTAAATAATAATTTCTTATTTGCAAGCTCTTTGACTTCTTTTACCTCTTGGGGCTTCAAGCCCACATATGAGGGTCCTCCAACTTCGTAAGGCCATAACTCTCAAACCATGAGGAGTTATGTGACATTCCACATACCACCAGAAATGGGATGACATGTACTATTCATATAGAATAGTATTACCTTCAAATATAAAACTCATACCATTATACATGAAACAACCTTGGGTCCATTACCCAAACGTTTATGCTACCAGAATTCACTGCCAGACTTTCTTTAATGGTTGACATCAATGACAACCAACCTTAATCAATAGGAGGGTGTATCCATTTGTCTTGTAGGTACAGGTTGGTGGCCAGTTTTGGAAAAACAAGCCTATCTTGAGCTTCCATGAGGGCAAGTATCCACCATGATGGATTACATAGGCCCACATGCCAGATGATAGAGCTATTATTTCATAGGCCTAGGAGACAGCTAGATAGACATATCCCACCCTTTGCATGCCAAATGACTTTCCTAGAAGGGGAAAGATGTCACTCCCTATAGGCTTGACATCACATTTGAGGGGAATATGGTGGTTTATGATGAATCATAGTGACACATGGAATTTTTAGGTGGAGAGGCTCCAGATGATTTCCAGATGGCCTTTGGAGGCCCTACTTTGCATCCCATCTCCAACAACTTTCTCAATTTTCCAAAACGTCCTCCTTCAAGGGATGATGTCACCTTTGGTTTAGGGTTTTGTTTGTGCAAAATTGAAATGAAAGAGAATTTTTAAATATTATCTTTGTAAAGGGGAAATATTAAGGCTTTTGACCCCTAGTGTTGTGGTTTACCCTAATATTATGTGGAAAAAATATTTTGGAAACTTTTTGTATAAATAGAGATCATAAGATCTCATTTTAGAGACATAACTCTCCATTGTGAGAGGCTCTTGGACTGAAATTTTATCTCTCTTTGTCTATTTCTCTCTATTGTGATTTTTTTTATGGCTATGTCTTGTTTATGGTTGATGGATATGGTGTGCTAGACTTGTAAGTATTTCTTCATTTTTTTTTTGTGGTTAGTCTAGATTTTATTGCCTTTTAATGCTTGAAGTTGCCATTTATTTCATTGTATTATCATTTGGAAAAGTTAAAGATTCTATTTGCTTGATATAACTATTGAAAAATAGGAACAACAAGCTTAACCTTCTGATCCACTTGATATATTTCTTTGCATTTGGATTTTTCTTATGTCTCGGGAAGGTACATGTGCATCGACAACTATCTCTTTACCTGGCATCCATTTACCTCTCTTCACTTACAATTTTCAACCAATCATTTCTTCCATCACTTGACATTCTAGGGGACTTCTCCTTACATTTCCCTTCATCCTTCTCATTCCCTCTAGGGTCACAGGGATCACCTCCCTAGAGTGACCTAGTCACCCTTTAAGTGTGGGACCTACATCGAGGTGACATTGGGTGTATGATTTCCATTTTGCAGCACTTGATTTTTTGGTTGGGTCAGTATTTGACCAACCTACAACTTGTGCTATAACAAGAATGAAGAAGGAAGTGGCTAATCACATAGTTAGGTGTTTAGAATGTCAAAAGGAATAAAAATATCATATACATCTAGTGAAGATACTACAACCATTTCCCAATCCTAAGTGGAAATGGAAAGTGGTTACAATTTAATTCATTACAAAGTTGGAAAAAATAGTGAAGAAACATGATTCAATGATGGTGGTGGTAGACAAATTGACAAAAGCAACACATTTTATTCATGTGAATATAACACACAATGAAACAAATATTGCAGAAATTTACATAAAGGAAGTTGCGAGGGTACATGGAGTTTCTAAGGGTACATGGAGTTCCTAAGGAAATTGTTTCAGAAAAAGATCCAAAATTTACATAAAGTTTTTGGAAAGGTTTGCTCAAAGGATTTGGGACAAATTTAAATCTCAACACAGTTTATCACCTAGATTCACATGGGAAAATAGAGAGGACTAACATAATCATTGAAGACATGCTTATAATGTATCTGATGGACCAACCATCAAAGTGAGAAGACTATATCCACTTATTGTAATTTTAGTACAATAATGGGTATCAAACCTCATTAAAATGATCCCATTTGAAGCTTTGTATGGCAGGAAGTGTAACACACTAGTGAGTTGGGATAACCCAACAAACATAGCTATCATTGAGCCATAATTGTTAAGGGAAATGGAAGAGTAGATGGTAAATATCAAGTAGAATTTAAAGGCTTCCTAGGACAAGAAGAAAAGTTATACAGATAAGAATATGGTTTTTAGATATTTTAAATTGGGTGAACATGTTATTCTCAAAGTGAAAGCGAAGAGAAGTTTGATAAGATTGGATTGTTGCCCAAAGTTGGCAGCATGATATTGTGGGACTTTTGAAATAATAGAGAAGATAGGGCCAGTTGCATACATGTTACAATTTCATGCATCCATGAGAGTGCATAATGTTTTTCATGTGTCATTATTAAATAAATATGTGTTTGACCCTAACCACATAATTGATTGGACGTTGATCAAGGTGGAAAACAAAGGGGATTTTCAGGTGGAATGAATACGCATCCTGGTCCGAAAATTCAAAGTTCTCAAGAACATATCCATATGGTTGGTAAAGGTTTAATGGACCTATTATGCTCCAAAATATGCAACATGGGAGCATTAAGAAACTATGCAGGACGAATACCTGTAAATTTTTTGTCAATTTTGAGTAAAATGAAAGATAAAATGCAAGACTCCATTTTTGGTAGCCATAGTTCCAGAACCACATCTTAGAGTCCTATCCAACCTATGTTGGGAGACTTGATAAAATAATGCAATGTTCCTTGGATTATCCCTGATAAACGAATTGTGCATTCCTTGGATCAACAAGTTGAGATGAATACACGATTTGGGTTGGAATTGTTGTTGGAGTTGTTAAATTGTAGAATTTTATTTCTTAAAGTATTGTGATGTAAAATTGTATATGTATATCAACATAGTGTGCACCGAGGATGGCACACAATTTTAGTGGAGGGTGAATCTAACATCCCCACTATAATCCACATTTTAATTATGCACCATGTACATATGAATATGGATATGGCCAAGCAATGTAATATGTGAATTGTACTTCTGATTTTAATAAATATAACGTGATACCAACTACTGGGAATATGGACATAGGTGGGGGTTGATTTATGCACAACAGAGGGAATGTCTAGGAATGTCCAAGAGGATACCAAGGAGGAAATTAATTATGGGTATTAATCCAAACCCATATTTCTGAATTTTATTATCATTGGGGATAACTTCAATTTTTTGGTTGAGTGCATGGGATCCCAATCATTAAATACCTGTCATACGGTGGATGTAGAATTCACTTCCATAGTTATTGGAAGCATGGGTCTGAAGTACAATCAATATTCAAAAGAGTGTGCAATCGATTATATTAGGAAAATAGAGGAAATTTGTATTGGGGAGAATAAGCAGTTTTTCATAGGGAGTTTTACATGAAAAACAAGGGGAGAGCAAAGGAAAAAGAGTATCGGAGATATAACAAGAAGGTTGGGAGAATTCAAGAGCATGCTAGAGCGTTTTGGAGCATTCTAGAGATAAGTATTAAAGAGCCAAGTTTTCATGCCTAAATACTGAACTCCTGGGTGAGTTTCACTGTAACAACAAGTGTTGTTGTTGTATTTCCTCATAGTTTTTCTTGGCAGTGAGTTTCCTTGAGTTCCTAGTAGAGAGATTCCTAGTTAACTATGCCAGAGAGAACCTAACAAATGAGTGGGATTCCTAATGGAATGAGAGTAATGAAGGGGTACATTTCTTGGGTTAGGCATGTCAATATGAAGAGAGTTCGAGGAAATTCAGGATAGTTATGGGAGAATGCTAGTGGGTTGTGATATTTCAGTTGTGAGTGGACTGTGAGAGGCACCCTTCTCTTATGGATTCCTATCCCTGGATCAGGAGTGACGTTTTGTTGATATTTGGAGTGTTGGCATATGCCTATGTTGAGAGAAGATTCAATTTTGTAGAAAAGTCCGAGAACAGCACAACAAACGATGTAGATTCGACCAAGAAGGAGAGCACAACATATTTAGAGGAAAAGAAATGTGCGTAACAGGATTTGCGGAAATCCAGTGCAGACATGGAAAAACATATTCATGTTAGGGTTATGGTTTTGGAATGTAATGTAATAGTTTTTAACCTAATTTTGTAGTATAAATAGAAGATATAGAGAGTAGGTTGAGGCATATAGATCTGGAGTGAGAACATTATCATATCTTTAGTATCTTTTGGTGTCCTTGTTGAGTTTTGAGTCTGTACTTTGGTGAGAGTTGTGGAGATCAGATGAAGTTGATATAGCTAAGGTTCAGGTCACAATATGTGGAGCTTGGTGTGAATCTGGTCTGCCTCACTACTCTCTAGTATATTATGATGTAATGCACGCAACGCCTTTTGATGAAGAATAATAAATAAAATAAGATCTTTGTGGATGTATCCCTAGGTGATTGAACCATGGTAAAACCATATGTACAATGTGTCTGAATGTCTTTACTATTTCTGCAATTATTATTGAATGGTTAGACAGATGAATGAATGGTTTTACTTAGAGCATGCACTATAATAGATATACAAAATGAGTGTTATGAATGAATGAATGAATTGAACCGATGAATATTTTAATATAATTCATGGTTAAGTATAAATAAGATTAATAAGAACAACCTGTTGGAAGCCACCAATTATGTCGATTTTTTATCACATTTGAAATCACCACAAAGAGATTATATCTTTCTGTATATGCCACCTCTTTCAGATTATAAACATTCATGTTTTTATGCTTCGAGGCAATGATTTGGTTAAACTTATCTTATTGAGTTTTTCATTTGATTTTATTTATTTATTTTTTAATTCATGACTATAAGCATGAATTTAATTAAAAACTTGGTTTGGGATTTATATATTCTACCTAATAAATTTCACTTTGAAGGCACCCATATATTGCTAAGTTTCAAGTTTTGAACTCATTGATTGATTTGCTATCACAATTTTTATGTATTATGGGTATCATGACTTAATTGGTTCTATCGTTGGTTTTAATTTGTAAAATGTTTGAATGCACACACATTGGATTAACTTTCGATATGGGTTTCATTCTCTCAACAGTAATATCAACACTCATGTCACTTGCTACAGGCATGTTGTACCCATGATTTCACCTCACCTTGTTGTCCTGTGCATTAATGAAACCAATCATTATTTGAATTGGTGTTTGATATTGTTGGAGGGTTTTGGTATTCATTATGGGTAATGGCTCATAGTTCTATGAGACCTCTAGTTTTTCATTTTCACCAACTCATTGTATCAAGCTATGGCAGTCTCCAAAATTCCTAGTTTTAGGGCCATTCTAGTTTGCACAAACCTTTCTCTGCTACTCGTCTACTAGAAGCTGAAACCTACCTCCTGTGATATCTTTTATGTCTATTTCACAGTGGCCATGGCCCTTATGGTTCGAATTGAGATGAATGGTTTCCAAGCTCTTATTTCCCTTGATGATGCCATATATGACCTAAAGGCTCTTGGTTGGGATATCTTCCTCAAGAAATTTGAAGGCTACAACCTTGTGGTCGCACAAGCCTTTGCACAGACATTTGATGGCTTTAGGGCCAAGGTCGGGGATGTACAATTGGAAGTAACAAAATATTTCATGGCCCAGGCGACAGGACTCCCACAGGAAGGTAAGAATTGGTTTAAAAAGGCCAAAATGGAAGATGTTCCATGGAGCTTATTCAGGGTTTCTCGTGAGTCTACCTAATGCCCTAAAGGTATTCCTATTGACTTTCTAAAACGTAGATGGCACAGTCTCATTTTAATTCTGAAATAGTTTGTCACATGTGAAGGCCAATATGGTTTGGTCTTTTTATACCACATTCGGTTGCTTATGTTATTCATAGGGTTTGAATTGAACATGTCGTTCTACTTGTTAATGAGCCTATATAAAATTTTGAAATTCTTTAAGAGACAGAGCATGAATTCTCTGTCAAGCCTCTTTCATCACGGGCTCATAAAAATCTTGTTGATCTCTCACCTGTCACAAATCAAAGATAGTTGGGAGATTTTCTTGAGATGAAATGGTTTTTCCCATGCCGACAATACAGTCAACCCGCCTTTAAATGTAAACACCAATTTGGATAGTCCCGTGACCGATAGTCAGGCTTTTAATTCACTTGGTGGCTGTGAATTTAATGAATCTGTGACTATTGTTTTGGAAACCCCCGTGGTTAAGGAATTACCATGTATGTTTTTTCCCATAAAATATTTGGAACGGGTAGTGGGTGAATTAAAATCAAAAGATTCTCTTGTGCCTGTGAATGAACCTAATTAGAACCATAATGATAAACTTATTAAATGGAAAAATTGTAAGGGTAAGAAATAGAAGAGCTCTGCTTCAAATTTTAGGAATAAGAGCTATGGTTGATTGATTTCTAGGAGTTTAAGGAATCAAAAAAAGGATCATTTGAGCTCGATCCTTATGATCGAGGTCGATGATCAATGTTCAAATCAAGAGATAAATACTATCTATTTTTGGGGGATTGCACTCTATTTTGCATGATAAGAGTATGTGAATCCTAAGCTAGTTTAAATATTGGTCACTCTTAGTAGTGAAAACATATTTTTGTTGGGATACATTATGGACATATCATTTTTGAAGACTAATATGGAGAAGATGTTCACTACTTGGCTTTAGACCTATGTGACGCTCACCCCATTATGTTTTGCCTCTATCTTATGAAATGTTATTACATTTGATGCAACTTTAGTTTGGTTATCGTGTGGTATGTCATATTATTAAGAACTTTAATTATGTTTGTAATTCATTGTTCCATATTACATCTTTGATCAATGTGCCATTCAAATATTGTTGATTTATGTTGGATATTAAATGACGGATTGCATTAATGCTTTGAATTGAGTTTCCTCTCTTTATAAGTATTGATTATCATAAGGTCATCAGATTTGTATATTTATCATTCTGTTGTTATATTCTTGTTCCAAAGCACCTTTGAATTTTTTCTAGGAGTATTAGCATCATTCTGTTACAGGTTTCCCTCATAAGAAGGACAATCAGGAGCTTGAATTGCACAAAAAGATAAATTCAACTTAGTCGATTAGTTACAAGTTAGTTTACTTGTTGTTTAGTTAAATCATTTATTAATGAAATAAGAACACCTTGAATTAGCTTTGATTGTCTATCTATTCTTATTTCAATTGTAGTTGATTAACATTCTTTAGTTAGTTTTTAAGCTTTTAAATATTAAACAAAAAACAGAAAAATGTATGTTCTTTCTTTATCTCTTTTATAAACACTTCCAAAAACATCTATTTCGCAAGATATATCATAAAAATTGCAAGTTGTATATACATTGTTCATAATCATATGCACATATCCATGTTTTATTTTGACACTTGTAAATTATTGAACTTATATTCTTAGTATCATAAATTAGTTTCATTTCTTTTATTATTTTTAGGACTTTAGTTGGCCAATGGAGCCATTAAACCCATCGGGTCATTTCATTTCAAACGGATTGGGTTATTTAGACAACCACAATCTATATTTGACCTTCCAGTTGATAGTGTATCAATTATGCCCATCAACACAACCCCAATCCCTTCCATGACCGCAGATACCTGCATTCTGCAGTCACCCATAAACAATTTTGGGTGAGACTGTGTTATGCACTATGTGTGCAGTATAGCCTTCTGGTTTACCAGAAGGGTTGATGGTGATAAGGGTTTTGTTGGATAACTAAGGTAGAACCCAGGTCAGTCCATATTTCCAACAAATGGTTCTGTTTCCGGCTAGAACTCAGAAGAAGAGCCAGGAAGGGGTTTTTTCAAGAAGATGTAATGGTAGAAAGGGATGTTTAGGCCATGGAATCCTACAAAGTAAGATATTTAATGATGGTTGGAGACAAAGAAGCTGGATTTCACACAAAAAGATGATAAGGGTTCCAGGAATACACCACGTGATTATCTGTAGAGGTATGTGTTTAGTGACTTACATGAAGCATATTTATGTTATTTTCCAAAGTTATTACAGGAGTGGATATTAAGGTTGAAAGATACCCATCCAATTAATCGGATTAGCCCAATGGTGTGGACCGCTAAAAATATTGTGTGGTTGGAAAGAGTTAATAACAAATTCATGTGCGAAGTGGATTTATGGTTAGATAACATTACTGTGTAGTTTATCACTGAGTTTGCAGTCGTTACAAATAAATCATATACTATTGCAGAGCATGATTTCTTGAAGGGACCTAGAGGGAGGTTGTTACACATTATTTCCATCACCCTTATGACCGTTAATGATGTAAACCTATCTTTCCTTTAGAGGGCTCAGTGGCCTAAATTCCTGAAGAAAGAAGGGAGAAGAACTTTTACTAAGAGAATAAGTTGTATTTTCCTTTGCAAAAACTCTATAAAAGAGGATTTATGTAGACTTCTCTATACATAGGGTGCATAAATTCTTGGTTTTCATAGGTTGCAATATAGCTAGGCTGCGAAGTTTCCGCAGGTTGCACTATAGCTAGGGTGCAGAAATTCCTATATGTGGGAAAAACGAGCGTCTTCTCGATGCTTCTAGAAGGAGAAGATTCTATGGTGAGGTGGCCTCCAAACGGTTTCGATCTTACTCACTTTCATGATTTAGTGGGATCATCCTAACCTCCTCACCTTATCCTCTTCAACCTATAAAAGGAGAGGAGCTCTCGTGGAGAAAGTTAGCTTGAGCTTGGCTTGGGATTAAGATTTTGTAGATTGGCTTGTTATTGAGTTTTGTAGCTTGGAGTTTTTGGAGATTATATGATGTCTTTGAGCTTTTCTTTGTCAAGATAGATTGCGAGTAGCTATCAGATATACAGTCTCAAAATCCATGGATTAGAAGTGTGCAGGAAGCAAGGAACTATTGGAAGGAACCTAACAACATCAAGGCATTCGGTTGTATCTTTCTTCCACATTATATAATACACTGGCATGTTTCTTCCTCATAAAATCATTCTCATTTTATTACATGACTCATTGATCACATGTATAAGCTTTCATTGAGTATACTATTGTTTCTTTCACTTTGGTTGGTTTGTGTCATTGCAGATCCAATATCACAAGAGCACCGGAAAAGAGCGAGAAAAAAAAATATATAAGGAAGCGATATTCAAAGGTATGTCATTAATCTCTTGTTTGATAGTAAATTCAATGATTAGATCTTAGCGAAAGCACCATGTCTTGTCTTGTTTTGTTCTAAATCTAGGTGGATCTAGGGGGATTGATTTGTGTCTGCACTTAACAATTAGCCTGATAACAAAATTGGCTATTCCTCTGGGGAACAGGTTGTTTTCCTACTGTGTCTTGGTTTCTTGCTTTGATTGCTTGGGTTCTATTTTCTGAGTCACTGGGAAATCCATCTTGACTCTCTGACTGTTAAACCACACTGGAAAAACCTTCTTACATTTTATTTTTACTTTTATTTCTGCACCTTGCTTCGAGGGATAGTGCGGTGATATAACATTTTTGCACCCTACCTTTTTGGCATAGTGTGGAATTTCCGCATTGTATTGGTCCTCTGGCCTATGAAAATTAGGGATTTATGCACTGTGTTAGTCTACAGCCTGCGAAAATTGTGAAAATTTTGATTTTTGATGGTTGTTTCCTTACCCAGACCTTAGATTTGGTTTTGGGGTGAATTTTTGGGTTTGATTATGATCTATTTACAGTCTTCTTGACAGATTTGAAACTTCTTTTAGCCATCTTTGCTTTCTTTTCTTTTGAAAGATTTGGTCTCTTGCTTTGAGTGTCTTTCGGTTACAAAGAACTGTTTTCTTTAGAATTTTTTAGTAAAAGAATAATTCTTTTTCTAAATAATTCGCGTTAAAAGAGAAAATTCATTTGGGTTTCTTTTGTTTTATAGAGAATTGCTATTTATTTTAGTGTATCTTTGAAACAAAAGTTTTAATTTTTTTCTTTACATTAGATTGGGGGCATCCTTTCATTTGATTTCTTGGAGATATTTATATTGATGAGTTTAATATATTTTGGGACATCGTGCATATGGGAATGATAAACATTTTCTCCTTCTCATAATGTAGCTTTCATCAAAGTGAAATATTTGCATTCTCATTTCTTTGGATTGTTTAGAGTCAGTCGAAACACCATATTGTCCACACCATTTCCCTTTTGAGTAACAACAACATTAAAATAAAGCACTTATAAAAATCGATTAGACATTTTATATTTTTCTTGTAGAAAACCAACATTGGATTAGTTGTAGGATTTGGAATAGGTGTGAAATATAACTTTCCAAAGCTGCGAACAAACATAGAATCTTGATTTAGGGAGCGGTGAAATCCACTTGCTACATTTTGTCGTGGGAAGCCCTTCTAACACAAGGGTCAATCACGAGATCGTATTGAGACTAGAAAAGTTACTCACCCTGCTTTGTTGGTCTTGGTGTAGAGACTGCACATATTATGGGGGTCACTTCAGGGTATACCCACAATGATGAGTGGAATCCTTTCAAGCTGATTTTAGGCTAGATACCCTGTATTTGTGTGTGGATCAGACTGTTGATTATTTCCCTAGGCATTACTGTAGTACTTGGTAACCTTAGTGGCCCATCTCTTCAGGGTATTTACACAAGGTGACTATGGAGGGGAAAATCTTCACAGTACCTAGAATCTATGTTGGCCAAACTCACTCGGGCTCCTTGGAGGGTTTACCCACATTTATGTGTGGGAGCTTTCACCAGGGTGTAAGTCCATTAAGCAGGTCATCAACGTAACTTTTCCACCCGCTCTATCTCAAACCCTTCTTACATTTTTCTCGCGACGTTGGATTTCGTCACCAACTAGTGTGTCCATTATGAGAAGGGTTTTTTTTTTGCTTGCCTGCTTAGTAGATTTTTAGCATGTGTTATTTGTTTTCCATAGTGGAGTCTAGATTGTATATTTATTTAATGGTGCCAGTACTAGAAATGACCAATGAAGGAACCCCTTCTCTAGGGTAACCTTTTTTTTTGCCTCTTATGGAAACATTGGTCCTCCTCACATTTCTACTTTGAGCCTTCTAGGCCTCATGATTGGATTGTCTGTGTGGTTTTTTTCCACTCAAGTATTCTCTAATGCAGCTACTGCTTCATTTGTAGTAACTTTCCCCCAAGAACATCAACCTCATGTTGATCCTTCACCTTCTTCATCAGTAAGATCTTCTTTTCCTTATTCACTTGTAAGGTCTTCTTTCATTTCATCTTCTTCATCAAGTGAAAGATTTAAAGCTCATAACCCGATGGATAAGAAGAAGAAGAAAAGGAAGAATAAGAAGAAGAAAAATAAGCAAGGATCCAAATTTCCAACCACTGTCGGACATGTTGATAAGAAACCAATTAATGTTAATCGTGTTGGGAGTGTTGATGATGACAAGATCATCGAAACAACCTGTAAACCCAAGTACCCTTGCAGCTTTGTAAGGGTAGCCATACTCTTAAGGATTGTCCTGGCCTATCCAAGGTTATAGAAGAATGGTCTACATACCCTCACCAACCCATGTCGTCAGCCTCTGAACAACATGCTGATGACCTCTCGTAAACTAGTCACGATACCATTGGGAAAAAGAAAATTAGAGTCAAGTTCCCGAGTATGTTATGCAAAGGATTCATCTAACTCAACTTTTCCCTCATATGGACAAAGCCTCAAAATTCCTGGAAGACATGATTGTTTCACAGCCTCAACTTCCAGTTGCTTATCGCAAGATTACTCTTGACCCACCTGTAGTTGATGAAATGATCAATCTGGTACCTTCATCGGAAAATTTGGTTGATCAAGTGGTCAATATGGTCACATCCGTAGTTGAACCAGTTGACCAAGTGGTCAGTATGATCCCATCCTCGGTCTATCCC
Source organism: Picea sitchensis (assembly GCA_010110895.2). Taxonomy (NCBI): domain Eukaryota; kingdom Viridiplantae; phylum Streptophyta; class Pinopsida; order Pinales; family Pinaceae; genus Picea; species Picea sitchensis. Next base: position 73,521 of record SNQJ01S0047545.1, on the reverse strand, counting down.
ACTCTCCTGTTAGAGAGTGAAACCCAAGCAGTCGATCCTTTTCCAACCGTTGACCCCATTTGCCCCTTGGAGAAATTCAACTCAAGTGGTCGATATGATCTCGTCATCAGTTGATCCTACCCTCCCTTTCAAGAGTAAACCCAATACTTCTCACATTTGTCTCATTGATATGGAATCTACCCTACTGGGGGACATCCCTCCTTCTCTCGTGGAACCCCCTCCAAGTAATGAGACCATCCTTTCTAATTGGGGTGTGCTAACTGGACCTTGTCTTCCCTCTCACATTCCTTTCCAGATTACAGTACAAGTTTATAGTCGGGACGTTCCTCAGATGCTGATAGATGATGATGAGTCTGTTAGTATTTTTTCCTATCTTACTTGGCAAGCTTTGGGTTGTCCTCATCATGCACTAGTTATGTAGAATCTATTATTTTTTAATAGAAGAACCAGTCAACCTTTAGGAACCCTTCCTTAGTTTCCTGTAACTTTGGGAGGAAAAACTGTCTTTATTAATGTCGTCGTAGTCCAAGATCCCTAGGATTTTTCTTTACTCCTTGGGTGAGATTATGTATATGCCATTAAATCTATCATATCCACTTTTTTTCATGTGATATTTTTCCCGCACGATGGAAGAATTGTGACCATCGATTAACTTTCATTTTTTGGTCCTAACTTGACCTCAATGACCTCCCTACACGGTTCTTATATGCAGATGGTATCGCCCCTGCCACAGGTCAATTATGTGGCATTGTCCCTGATGACTTCGACTTCTAATGAATTAGATCTGGTAGTCAACATGGTGATTTCTTCGATAGGGCTTTTAGAGCATGATCTCCTTACCCCTGTCGTAGCCCTCGACATGTGTTCCTTCTAGAGTGTGACTCTTTTATCAAATGAAGATCTCTTGGAAGCCATGACCGACTTTTGTCCCTTGACATGGTGTCCTTCTAAGGCATTGTCCTCTTTGAATCCATGATCAAGAAGTGTTTGTTGAGAAAGATTCTATGAATTCAAGCTCATTAAAAAATGAAACCAACCTTGAGAATGGTTTTATGATTTCAATCTCATTAAAAAATGAAACCATCTTTGAGCATGGTTTTCTGATTTCAAGCTCATTAAAAAATGAAGCCAGTTGTGAGGATAGTTCCTGTTTCTGTGGCAACATCGTTAAAAAATGAAACAAAGGTAAGGAGCATAGTTCTTGTTCCTCTGTCAAGATCATTAAAAAATGAAATAGAGGTCTAGGGATTGAACCTGGATTCTCAAGCATATTTCTTATTCCTGTGTCAATATCGTTAAAAAATGAAATCGTACCTCCCGCTTCGAGCAAGTCAAGTCATTCATTATGTCTAGTATTTGAAGCTTCATTCCTTTTGCCTGTGATTTTGGATGAAACAAAGCTTTGGGGTCATTTCTTCTAGCCTCTAGAATTCATGCTGAAGTTGAAACTCTAGTTTCTTAAGCTGGGGGCTAAGTACCAACCATCCCGGTATTATGTGTTGGGAAGTCCAAACATAGTTTTCTATGGTTCAAGCTTGTGTAAAAATGAAACCACCCACCTCAAGCATAGTTTCCTCTGGTTCAAGCTTGTGTAAAAATGAAACTAGGTCTAAGCATAGTTTTGTTTAGTTTTTAAGCTTGTGTAAAAATAAAATCTATCCCAAGCATAATTTTGTTTTGTTTTAAATCTTGCGTAAAAATGAAAACAATCCCAAGATTAGTCTTTGTTCTTTATAATGATCGTAAATACTTGAGAATGTAACCAAGTATACTTTTATCACTTTTTCAGACTCGTAAAAGTTATATGAAAAAGGAAACCCCTGGAGATTCCTTTAAGCTCTTTTCAGACTCTCTAAACATGAAAATATTGCCAAGCGATCTTGTTTTCTTCACGCTCATTAAATTCTTTGAAGAAAATGTCTGTTGAGCGGTAGTTTATCTCCTTTTAGGTCTCATCAGAAGAACTTATGAAAAATGACCTTATCAAGTTCTCTTTAAGTATTTTTGAGACTCTCTAAACATGAAAAACCCCTGATTTTTCTTTCTTTGGACTCGTTAAAAAAACATCGAAATACCCACATGGGACCAAAACACTCCTTCTTAGGGTTTGTTAAAAATACTCCAAGGGACTCATCCAAAGGATGAGCTTACATTACAAGCATATTTTATCCTCCTCAAGCTTGCGTAAAAATAAAGAGGTACTCGCCAGAAATGGTGGGGGGAATATTGGGAAAGAAATGTATCTAAACCTGTATTCTATGGAATAGCCACTTTTGAACATGAAACCCTTTCACTTGATTTGTGTCTAGATTGGAAAATCCGCTTGTCTCTTGATCATACTCATTTATAAGATTACAAATTGGTCTGTGATCCCTGTTGTTGAGTTAGTGTTTCTGAGACAATTGTCGTGTCATCAATATGTTCAAAGAGAAGTTCAGCCCGGAAAGCTTTCTATTACGTTGGCCATTTATGCATTCCATAAGTCTTCTATTGCATCAGCCATCCCTGAGTCAGTCCTAAATCACTTGTTACTCTAATATACTTCAAATATTGTTACCTGTTTTGTGTCATTGATGTGGGATACATTAAGTCCCTCCTATGACAAGTCTTTTCTTGTCGACTTCAACTCATTATCTAGGAATTAGACTTAGAAAATAATTGGTACCTTGGAACTTCCATCCCTCAATGGGAGGTTTCCTCACTTTCGAGAATGGGTTTTCATTATTGACCTCTGATCGAGAGATTCCACCGAGTGTTCGACTTCATCTCATTAATTCACATTCGTTGGATTGTACTATTGTACCTTGGGAGTCATTGAAATTAATGGTCATTTCCCTCGCACTTGTTAACAGTATACACTAATGATCGGTAATCAAGTGGTTTCTACCTTGTTTGACTTCAACACATGTATTCGCGTGGTTAGATTGGTACTATCAAGTGGTGGAGATGAAGACCCTGAATCTTTTCTCACAGATTCAAGTTTCGATGGAGTATATTCAGTGTATTGTTACATAGATCCACATTGTATCTCTCGTGGCTATGTTCAAATTTGAGTCTTTAACACATAGATCCATAGTTTATTTTTGGTGGCTATGTTCAGATTTGAGTCATAATGGCATGGATCCACAATGTATGTTTGGTGGCCATGACCTGTCTTACTTGACTTGGATATTTGCATGTCAACATTTATGATTTGATGCATTTGTATTCTGAGTATGGGAATGCCTACCTCAATGATGATATATTATTGTACTTTATTTCCTTGTCTATGGGCAAGTTTCTGACCGACATTTTCCTTATTCCCTACACACACTCGACAAAGTATATCAGCTATCACTCTGTTTTAACTTCATACTTTTGGGGGCTCTCTGTTACACATTATTTTCGTCATCCTTACAACTGTTAATGATGTAAACCTATCTATTGCCTTCAGAGGGGTCAGTGGCCTGAATTCTTGAAGAAAGAAGGGAAAAGAACTTTTACTGAGAGAATAACTTGTATTTTCCTTTGTAAAAACCCTATTAAAGAGTATTTCCACTGTTATGGATAAATTCGTAGGTGCGGACACTAACCAATCTCCCCAAGATCCACCTGGATCTGGAACAAAACGTGACAGAATACTACTCTTTCCCTAGATCTAACTATTGAATGGAACTAAGAGAAATGGATGAAGTACAT